>JAYDZE010464785.1:0-16096 GCA_034509125.1 Monilaria moniliformis
TGTATTTTACACAATTACACATTCAAATTATAAATAAAATTTCCTTTTCGATTATTATTTTCTTTGTCTTTTTTTTTAGAATTATACTCTTATATTATTGATTTTGAATTATAATTTACAATAGAAAATAGAATACAATCACAATCTCACTTCGAAAAAGAAAAAAAGAAAAAAAAAACGAAAAAACCGAACCGGAACCGGCAAAACCGCCCCGAAACCGTCCGGTTTGTAACCGGAACCGCCTAGCCCCCTAAAGGTTCGGTTACGGTTCCAAGGGTGCACGGAACCGGAACCGGCGGTTCCAAACCGGAACCAGCGGTTCCGGAACTGTGAACACCCCTAAGAGAGAGCATCTTCTCAGAATTTCTATCTATCTGATCGCAACTTAGTACTTGCGATGATCAATTACACCGTACCTTGATCATGAAGTACACCTTCTTTGGCTCTTGCATGAAACAACACACGCGCCACCGTTAATCACACAATTAACCGTTAATTAATTTCTCACAACCAACTTTACAAAAAAAAAAAAGACAAATATACGTACGATGAATTAAAAGCCCAAACTCAAAGCCTCAAAGACAAATCGAGCTGGCTAATTTCATCCTGATCACGGCCACGAACACGAACATGCTGATCCTCGCCGATGTACTCTCCATACCCATAACCAGCCACATCCCTCCTCTCAAACCTGCCCACGTGCCCTTGATGATCCATCACGAAAACCGGCTCGCTGATCCGAACCGGGTTTGAGCTGGTCGGACCGGAGTGCGGCCGAACAGCGGAGCTGAACTCCCGGCTCTTCTTGGCTAGGGTTCTCTCCAATTTGTGGGCATTTTGATGCCCTCCAAGAGCTTGCGAGCTGTAGAACTTCCTCCTGCAGTAGTTGCACGAGAACACCCGCAACGGGCTTGATGGTGGCGACCGGGAAGATGAGTTCGCCGTCGGGGCGTCAAACCCTAGCGCTAGGTTTATCATCTGTCTTTTATCAGGTGATAAGCTTAGGTTAAGGGAAGTGTTGGGCTCATAGTGATTCATGGTTAGTGATCAAGATTTATTTTTGGGTAGAGAAATTTAGTTAGTGTTAGCAAGTGAAGTAGCTTTAAATGAGAAAGAACATGTTGTGTATATATATACACACGAAGGGTGCAAGTGATAATGCACCACACTGTGCAGAGAGAGAGAGAGAGAGTTATGTGAAAAGGTGGGGAAAATGGTATATTAATCTGGACCCAGAAATACGAAGCTACAGTGAAAAAAATATGTAGATGAATATTATTAAGGTGAGAAAGAAGACAGAATTTTCAGGTATCAGTAAACAACCTAAGGCTGTCGGCCTCCAGTAATGGCAGCAGTTGATCCCATTGTCGGTCCCTGAAAAAATATATAATTCCCATTCCGTTAAAATTAATTTATTAATTTTTTTTGTCATGCGGCAAGTTGCCATATAAGATATTATCTCTTTTGGTCTTATTTGAAATTTAAATGTCTATATAAGTTTTAGGAGAAAATAAATTATTTTCCTCATCAATTTCTTTTATTATCAATTTTTCTCATTCACTTCTTTATGTCATACCTCCTCTGTTAAAAAAAAGTGTACTATAATTTTTTGTAACGGTCTACAAACAGTGATATATATATCTTTGATAGACAAAGAGAGCATTAACTATTGATATATGAATATAAAGGCAAATGCATTACAAAGAAGAAGAAAAGGTTAAAGGTCTTGTTTTCTAAATTTTTTAAGTTTAAGACTTGGAAAAAATTGTTCTTCTTCAATAATTCAATTCGACGATCTTATAATACTCTTTATAATGATTTGTGGGGCTAAAGCACCCCCTCTATGTACTTCCTCTTAATTTGTTTGTGTATGTATAATTTTTTTTCATAACAATCATAGATGGTGGTAAGATTAATTGTCCAAATTGATTCCTAGCTAGTTCCAATGTGTATATAAATGTACATATATGCAGTTATAATATTTAAGACTAATTGGGCATGGATGGTAATGAGAGTTGGGGAAGTTAGTCTATGTTAATATATATTAGGACAGGTAGGGTTGGATATGGAGAAATACATTTCCCAACTAAAGTTAAAGATTGGTGGAGATTGAGATATGCCCTTCTTGACTAGATCAATTACGTAATCAAATTATACACGCTTTAATTACGGAAAAGTAACAATTACATCAATAACTACATTAATTGGTGAACCCACACAAGCCAAAATGAACATATCATCACGTCTAACTAAGCTAGCTATCGTAATCTTGACTCAGTAATTCTATCTTGTCAAATGTCATAATTTGTTATATTTTCTCCTTTCTATATTCTTTCTTATATTATACTTTAATCTATGTGTTGCACTCCAAAATATTTTCTTATAATACTCTTTCCCATATAATAATACTTAGTAATAATAATTGGAAGAGATGTGATACGGAAATGTGATTCATTAGTGGGAGGTGTACAAGGATGCTCCTTGATTCCAAGAACTATCTAGTGGGATCAATTCAATGATTCTGGTCCGTATATTTTTCAAACTGACTTAATATTTTATTTGTTTTTATTACTTTAGTTAGGGTTATGTCGTGTCGTTATAGTGTTTTTATCATGTCACTATCGTGTTGCTATCATGTCGCTACCAGGTGCTGGTCGTGCTTGAATTTGAATGTAGCAGGTCGGGCTCGTATTTATATTGAGAGTTTTTTTAATAGTTCGTGTTCGGATTGGACATTATCGGATCGGATCGTTATCAAGTCAACCCGATAACCACCTAACTCACCTAATTTTCCAGCCCTATTTCTTACTACTATAAAAATAAAATGCTGTTAAATTAGTAAAATTATCATCCATTTGCATGTTCAAGCTATTGCGCGGGATCTTCTGTTTATGGTATTTAAGTACGATTAACGAAACTTTAAAATATTTTGCAACTAAATTACAAATTTATAACTTTAAAATAGTAACCTAAATTATTGGATTAGTCTGCGCTTTGCCCGTGAAACAAAGTACACATTCGCAATGAAAAAGAGTCCAAATTCAATGTTTATTTCAATTATTAATTTTTTGACTTTACTAGCTCCAAATAATCATACATTAACCCAAAATACTGCGCCACACATGGTTGAATAAAAGTGTGTGAAACTTTAAGGGGACGAATGGCATCAAAAGATCACCTCATCAATTAGCACATGTTTCGACTCTTAACTTTGCATCTTTTTAACTTATATTATTTAATTATTTATGATGATTGGAATTGATCACGGCCCATAATTAAGTGGCCGTGAAATGATTTGCATATAATATTTTTCTTCAAGTTCCAATTCCACCAAAAATAATGATTTTGTACTGTTAACTTGAGTATTCACAAAGTTATTGAAGTGTATGGAGCAACCGCATTCCGGTTCGTTAAGCACATGGTTGCGTGTTTAATAATGCAAGTACGTTGATGCAGGTTGTTGAGCATGTTGCTCAAACACACTAGAGAGTGTTTAAGTACATTGAACACTTTTTTTCAATCAACCAATGACGGCGCGACACATGCCCGTTTATTTTTATTTATAAATCTGATAAGATAATAAAATATAAGTGAGTCTCGTGAATAGTGTAAGTGCTTAAGGAAATAGTGTTTAGTAAAATGTGGTTGAAAAATTAAGCACATAAATAGTAGTGCTTGAGAAGATAGTGCCCAACGGAATACTGATGAACAGTAGATTATGCATATAAATTTCTCATGATTTAGTACTGACGGGAACCAATTCGGAAGAATTTATTGAATTGTCCTAATACAATGAATTAAAATATTCAACATAATTCTGTAAGTAATTAAATTTGAGGGGTAATTAATTAGTAGTATGGAAGATGATAATGTGTGTCGGCTATAATTGCGATGCCTACTGTCTGTTATACACGGACACAACATAATCTTGTGCAGAACTGTATCCTGTTGGAATTTAATTAGTCCAAATATTCCCCCAAATTAGGACATTAATTCCATTTGGAAATCGAATCACAGTTAATTGTCGTTAAAGTTGTCTCCTAATTGTACTTGGAGAGCTACGCATTAATTAGATTTATATAATTTGAATCGAGTTCCATCTCATTATAGATTAATATTTTTCTACTATTGTATATTCTTATCCAAGTATTTCTAAATTTCTAATAGTATTATAATGTCATTTATTGATAACGTGATGTATAATTAATAAAAATTATATTAGAAAATCATAGTGTGTTTAAATATCTCAAAAAAAGCATTGTCAAGGTGCTTATAAATATGTTGCGAGCATATTTCATATACATATTTTATTTTCCTCTTCAAAACAATAAACAAATACTATAACACTTCTCATAATGAGTCGTGTTAAATTCTCAACATACATGATCTATAGAATGAGGACAAGAACCTGGTGACGTATAATAAATTACTAAGATTAAATAAGATATAAGGTGGAACAATCAATAGCTTTTAGGTTTAAGGCTGGCAAAGTTGAGACGGAAGTAAATAACGATACACAATTAATGAGGTGATTTGAGTAAAGTAAAGGATGATTGGTAATGCATGAATGTTAGAACAACAATTTGTGAGTAATAAGCATATCCAAAATGATATTCGTGCACTTGAACATAGGTAGAATATTTTGGATATTTTGAATTTAGGAATGATGAAGAGAGATCACTAGCGTTTTTAGGTAATGGAGAAATAAGATAATATATTCTTCACTTAACAAAAAAGTTGTCATGTGATTAGAGTAAGGGTCTCACTTGAAATATACGATGAATATTGCGAGTTGTGTGGCCTTACTACTGTATATTTTGTGTGAATTTTGTAACGAGGTGCCCATTCACGTTTCTCCTAACACGTATAGGTCAACCAACTGGCATTTTCTGCAGCCCATAATTTTGGATTCGACACGATTTGCATGGGAATTGGCAACAATTATTTGTGAGTTACGAATGCGATAGGTTAATTATTATGGAAATGAATAACGCACAAATTCTGATAAATATATAATTACTACTAAAAAAAAGTGAGTGCCTCAGATCCAAAGCACATATGTAGTGCTCGTGTGAAGTGATGATACAAAGATTCCACAAATTGCCACTTTGGACTCGGCCTAGTAGATAGGAATATATTTTAGGTAACAAGATCTCATAAAATATAATTATTTATTTATTTTATCTGGTAAAATATCTGGGAGTATTTTGTCTAGATGGCAAAACAATGAATATATGTTATTTAGGTTTGACATTTTTCAGATTTCAAGTTTATTGTTTATCATCAAGTATGGTTATCGGCTCTTCCAAGTTTGGTGAATGTCTTGGTGTTTTCATATTTGACTTTTGTCTTCTTCAATGTCTGATGGATTTGCTCAACTCTGATGTGTTTTGGCCTCTGTGCTAGTTTAGGTATGAGAGCTAAATCTGTATTTCTTTTAGGTATGAGTGTTCTAGATATGTGTTTCCTATTTGACATGTAAGGCTGTAATCACATTTGAGATCATTCATAAATATTTCAGTGTTGGTTTGGGCACAAGCCGATTAAGATCAGCTTCACAGCTTTTATGCTTTTCTTTTGTTATTAAACGTTATCGGACAGAACCTAATAAGTGTACACAAATTGATTCATATTTATCGGACAGAACCTAATAAGTGTACACAAATTGACTCATATCACGTTTCGTTTCCTAGATCGCGAAGTACACCTTCAAGTCTAATATCAAATCCTCATGGCTTGGATAAACGTTCCTTCAGATCTGAAGTGTGCTCTTCATAGACCCTCATGTGTCATTGCATAATTTATATCTGCAATAGAATAAATATTTTATAAATATGTCACAAGATTAATACTTTTCAAGCCGGACGCAACCAAACGTGCCTTTAGGCCTTAAGCCCTTGTTCAAATTTATTGGACCAAGCCTGTTAAGATCAAGTTTAGAGCTTTTATGCCTTTATTTTGTTATTAAACATTATCGGACAGAGCCTAATAAGTGTAAATAAAATGATTCACATCACGTTTGGTTTCCCAGATCGCAAAGTACACCTTCAAGGTTGATATCAAATCCTCATGGCTTGGATAAACGTTTCTTCAGATCTGAAGCGTGCTCCTTAGAGACAATCAAGTTTGACTGCATAATTTATACCTACAATAGAATAAATATTTCACAAGATTAATACTTTTCAAGCCAGACGCAACCAAACGTGCCTTGAAGCCCTTATTCAAATTTATTGGACCAAGCCTTATATTACCCCACATCATTATAATATTAGTATTTTTTTTTTTTATATTGAAAATGAATCATTTAAAAGTGATATCCAATTTTTAAACTTATCATTGGATCGCAGAGATACTGTATTCCAATGTGATGAACTGAACTGCTGAGGTTAGGACTCAACTACCGAACTCGTCTAAAATGAATATACATGTATTTATCCTAAACTCGATTAAAAATTGCATTTAATACTCATCTTTGTCTTAAACCCATATAACAATACTTGCCAATTATTCGAACTTGTTTTAATTTATAAATATAAATTGTTGCAATAATTGATTACCTATTGCAGTAACAATCCATCAATGTGGAAAGGAAAAATAATTTCACGCTCATCCTTTCGAGAAGGAAGGGTTGGGAAAATCCCATTGATTGCAGTTTTTCATAAACTACGTTACAAAATAAATATTAATAATAAATTAAATAAATGAGAAAAGAACATAAATGGAGAAATCAAATTCCCACATTGAAATGTAAATTAATGTTGAGACTCGTTTAAAACTTAAATACTTGTAGTTTATATATGCTAAATTGATTTGTGCAGTAACTGTAGTAAAAGATAAGGATGTATTTGAGGTAGAGCAAATGATCAGTACAGTGTGATGGGGTTTTCCATTAAAAGCTCGGAAATTGGTGGTGCGGACAAGTGGAAAATGTACAACTTTTTTTGTCATGCAAATTCCCTTTTATTGGTGCCTCCCTTTGCCAATTTAAATGGCTCACGAGTGGAACCTTAAAATCTTGTTTTATTCTTTTCCTTTATCTCTCATGGCGTTGAATAATTTTTGCCGCTACATAGCCCCTATATACCTATTATTATTGTCTCTATATATCCTGCTCAAACTCTACTATTTTAATTATTTAATTTATAAAAAAGTCATTCTATAAATCCACTCCAAACAATTGCGGTGAGTTCAAAAAGAATAATATTATATATGTAACTAACTAATGTCATGAAATATAGTTCAAAAAGAATAACTAATGTCATGAAATAAATATTGTTGTGTATATAAAAATAAGCAGTATCATCAAAGTTATTATTAAGAGAAATATTTCAAATCTAATGAAGGAATCCTGAAAAAAAGTTATACTAGTTATTTTGAAAATGAAAACTCATATAGTATGAGACGATCTTTATAAAAATATGCAAGTCGAAAATTTTATCATACATCCATTAACAATTTGTAATCATCCCTTTCCCATTATTTTTTTTTTCTTGGAATAGTATATCTAAGGCTATAGGCTCTCCACAACTAGGGATAGGGGAGTACAACTAATGTGCCTTGTACAGAATATTGTCAAATGAAAATTGATAATTTAAGAAATGATAAGAAATAAAATCAAAAAATTCATTGATTTTGCTAAAATGAATAAATTTTCAAATTTAGGAAACTTTATTTTAATTTATTGAACTAAATAAAATATTTGAAGTGTTTAATAATATACTAAAGTATAACTTTTTTTTTTTTGAAAGGATACTAAAATATAATTAAATTCATGTTTGCAAAAATACTAACATAAAAATATATTCTCCAGTCCCAGAAAATAGTGCATACTTTGTTATTTTGAGATAATCTCACAAAATAGTGCACACTTCTTAATTATCTTTTTTTGGATACTTTTACTTTATGCTCTACTCTCATTTTGAACACATATTTACGAAAAGATCAAACATGATCCATCACTATCTATATAAACAAACATAAAATACAACAAAGTATGGCTCTTTCTCCACTCACAACGTATTAAAACTCATGTCATACCAAAGTGTGCACTATTTTATGGGATGAATGAAATATTAATATACATACGTGCAGATGCAAAATTAGGAAGTGTATACATGAAGGTATAATATATTTTAATATATTTGTTTATTCTGCAGTCGTGAATGATTTGTTTGAAATTGAGTCTATGTATTAGATAAACAAATTATACACAGATCATGTTCTATTTCTTTGTGAAAAATAATTAATGAAAAGATTACAAAAATCAACTGCTTAGCTTTTTGTTCAAGAAAATAACAATCAGATCTAGTCATTTTCTTTTTTTGATAATACATAAATATTTAGATGATCTAGTGAAAATATATTGTTTCCTAAATATTTGTGAGATGAAACCTTTAAACATGTTGGATATTTAAACCTCACAACTTGCCGTTTATATTATGTATAGATGAATGTGGAATTCGACATTGTAATTTTCGTCCTACATTGACAAATAGAACAAAAATAGCCAAAAATTTGCTTGGATTCCATTTTTGTCGAAATTTGCAGGTGTTGGGGATTAACCTATACTTTTTGAGTATTTTCTTTTCCCATTCTACTATTTATCTTTCTTTTTTTTTTAAAAGTAAATCATATATGATATGATCATAAACAATGACGGATCTAGAAAACTTTCATCTTAGGGTTCACGTGCAGTATCTTCATGTCTTCTCCTTCTTAGTTTTGTCTTCTACAGTAGTACTAATATATCTTTCCTTGTTATGCTATCAAATTTCTCTCATAATATATATAATTTTGGGACGGTACTGCCATATGTGGAGTCGACTGCAGCTTAAAAGACCAAACATAATGGAATTTTTGGATACTCGTGGGTCGATGGTGGGATCGATCGATCTCGCTCGACCCCACCTACATCTGCCATCGATCATAAAAAGTCACAAAACATATGTAATAGCCCAACACCTAGCTATACATAGGGCCTAGAGTATCAAAATATAATCGTAGAAGAATAAAAAAGAAAAAAAATCGTCAATTTTAGATGTTTTTCATTTATATGAAATGGACTAAGGGAGATTAGATATGGCTTTTAAGAATTTGGAAAGGGTGGATATAATATTCGGTAAATTTTAAGACAATCTCTTTTACTAAATAACAAAAAATTAAAAGGAGAAATCATAATTCATATCATAAGTTATTGGTTATTCAATAAAAATATCTTAAAATATTGATTTTTACAATAAAATATGTGAATTAGATAAAAACAAAGAAAGCTACCTCAAATTACTAATAACTACAACAAATACCCAACCTATTAGAAAATATATTTATTTGAAAAATAAAAGAATCATACATTATTTGAGCAACTTGGAATAATATACTTTCAGATAATTTGGATATTTTATTACAATTATATGTATTTTGAGATATTCTTGTTCATTTTAAGATATTTCATGTATTTTTCAATCATATTATTTGATGAGTCAGATATCTTTGCTGAATAGTTAAAATTTTACAATAAAAAAAAAAAGACAAAAGAAAAATTGTAGGTGAAAAATCTAGAGATAGTAGCACCGGGTTGACCCCATGATTAGACAAGTCGGCTCACCCCATTGGATGCTGACGTGTCGCCAATTGAGGCACCCTTGCAAAGGGGGGACGATTTCTCGCTACGTGAAAGAAAGTTTAGTTCGTGATACTACCGTTTTTGTCTCTTTCGAGATTCCATTATACTGTTGATATCTTGTCATTTTGCTCTAACTAATGATGAAAAATATCTATTTGGTTTCTATATGTCCTCCTTCGAGATTCCATTATACTGTTGATATCTTGTCATTTTGCTCTAACTAATGATGAAAATTTTGGTTTCTATATGTCCTAACACGTATTATTTATTATTTTAATTTTATATCAATTTATCAATAATATTCTAGATGGTGTCCATTTTCGTTTTTGAATATCCTTATATTATCAGTGGCGGAGCCATGTTCAGAAATGATTAAGCAATTGACTCACTTCAAGTGTATCTATCTATTTCTTTGTGATAGATAAAATTATTAAATTATCTAAAGTTGAGGCCCATCAAATTTTTTATAATATAGGAGCAAAAATATAGAATTATATTCATAATAAATAAAAGAATTTTGATTTTTTGTTCCTCTCATCCTATATGTATTGGGTGAGAGAATGAAGAATTGAGGCAGAGAGAAAAAAAAAAGTACAATCAATTCCATCTTCTCAAACTTGTTTATTTCTTTTTCTTCTTCTCTTTCATTTCAACTTAAAATTCTAATCCAAATAAGTACATTGAGTTTATTATATAATTTATGTTTAATTTATTTTTATTATCTTAAATATTTTGCCCCCTACATCAGCCTAGCTCTATCACTGCTTATACTAATTTAAGGATAAAAAACATTTGGGAAGTTCATACTATGCCTCCACAAATAAAAAATAAAAAATAAAAAAGAGTTCAAAATAATCCGAAAATAAATATTAAACATAATGTTCCATAAAAAGCATAGTTAATTTTCCGCAAAACCATATATATATAGAGCATATAATCTTTTATTTTATTTCCCGCTGGTCGACATATTAAATCAAAATAAATTTTATTTTCTAATATCTTATTAGTTTAGAATATTCTCGCGAGTAACCACCCTTGTCGGAATCGAAATACTAAAAGGAGTGAGATCTTAAAAAGAAGTATTAACAGTAACTTGCCGTTATTTTTTTGGGTATTGAAAGGATTGTGGTTATCTTAACTTTGCCTACATTTTTATAATTAATTAAACAAATTAATCACTCCAATTTATTTCATAATGAAATGATCTGAAGAACGAACTACTTATGCAACTATTAAAATACATAAGTTTCACATCATTTTACCTTATTTTGTCATCTTACTCTCACAAAAAGCCAATTCCAAACAAAAGTGAAATTATATATTTCCTCGTTCTATTTAAAATATTTTATTTTCTATTTTGATTGTTCTATTTGAAATGTCTCATTTTCATTTCAATATAAAATTTGTGGGTTCATATCTCCTTTTTAATACTACATATATAATGGGACACCACCTAATCATCCAATTAATCATTTTTCCTAAACAACCATACTCAAAAGAAATGAGATGTTTCAAATGGAAATGGAATAGCTAGGATTGTATTTTATATAGTTAGTTACTTGAAAATCAGGTATATGTCTATAGAGATGAGGTCATATAGATCTCCACTTTTTAGATAGTATATAAATCTAAATCTGGACTGTACATTGTTACATGTGGGATGCATGAAAACATTACATGTAGCATAGCCCTTCCGTGACAAAAAAATGTGGATCGATATTATTGTCCCTTACTAATATGATGGTTTATGATTTTCTACATTTTTAAGTCTTTACTGTTTATAAGACGATGATGATTTTATGCACAATGTTGAACATCATTATGCCTGATGTTACATACAAATTTGCATAATGTTGCACATACACAATTATACGTGGATAACTTTAATTTATTATTCTAATCTATTATTCATCATCTATGTTTCTCATGCGATCAATTTATATTATCTCTTTCATGAAATCTATTGTGGGTGTTGTTGTTGCATTTGAGTGTAGACGGTATAAGATATATTTTTGTATTATGCATGTTTTTATATTTGCAAATTTTTTATGTTTTTATTTTACGTTATGCATATATTTATTTGTAAATATGCATATTTCAATATATTAGTGTGTATGTTTCTAATTTGCAAATACGTTGATTTTTATTTATGCATGTTTTTGTTTGAAAATATTTCAGTATATTAGTGTGCATGTTTTTGATTTGCAAATATGTTGATTTTTGTTTATGTAGGTTTTTGTATGAAAATATGCATATTTCAATATATACTATGCATGTTTTTATTTGCAAATATGTTGATCTCGATTTATATTATGCATGTTTTTATTTGAAATTATGCATTTTTCGGTATATTGGGATGCATATTTCTCTTCTGGTGTGGGGATTTTACTTTGGACAGAAAATTTTACCCATTCTTACTCTTCTTTTTTTATTTAAAGCAAACTTTGCAGTAAACCACCATCATAACAACTTTATCTCTATCGATAAAACTTGTCTCAATATCTCCATAAATGATACGAAAAAGAAGGAGAAGAAAAACAAGAATAAAGAAAGTGATAATGAATGGGGACCCAAAGGTAGTAACAAAGACAGAATTCAAAAAACAAACAGCCAAAATCAGGAAATACATCGTCAATTTTCAAATAGAAACAGTTCTGTTGATTAACTCAATTTACATCAACAGTGCTTCATTCACATTCACACATAAATATAATTTAGTTATGAGAATTTAATTAAAATTAAAAAAAGGATGAGAATCGTACAGGCCTAGCAAAAATCCTGAAGAATTACGACAAGAGAGAATTGTCTTTCATCCAGAAAGTTCTGCAGCAGCCCTTCTTCACCATAGACTTGATCGGCAAGCTTGTCAAGGAGTGCGAGACCACCATAGAAGTAGTGTTTCTGCCTTCTGAGAGGGGCGAAGTGAAGGCGGCAGTGCCCGGGAAGGGAATATTTTGGAACTCGATGGCTGCTCTTCTAGAAGATGAGGAGAGGGAGCTCCACGTACAACCGTTTCTCTCTGCCGCCGCTCAACACGTCTGAAATTGCTATTTCTATCTTAACCCTATGTATTTTTGGTACTAAAAAGCTCTGCCACGTGTTACATTTTTAGTATACCACGTGAATAAAATGTGTAATTCAAATTTAAATTAATATACTACATAAGAAGAGTGTCAGTTAGATCTCACCCCTAAATCTATATATGTCATATCTACTTTTATATACAAATACTACATATACATATTACAAATTTGTGTTGATATCATAATCTGTAAGATCGTATTTTCCCATTGAATGAAGGGAGTCTCAATACGCTTAAGCCTATACGTTTCTATTTTTTTGTATTACAATATGATTTAGTAAGATTCATAGGAAAAACTCAATTAATTTTATAAAAAAGTTAAAAAAATATTTTGCAATAAAACATATACTATAAATTAGGGAATATTCAAATTTTTAGAAACACGTTAACAAATTTACAAGATTCGTACTATTTAATAATCAATTAAATAGCTATAGCCAATACTACAAAAAATACAAAAAATCAATAATCTTTGATTTAGTTATTGGAATGATACTCGAATATCGTACAAGTGATCCTGGGACAAAATATTGAATAAACATCTAACATCTACAAGTAATCACAAGACAAAAGTCACGTAACATGAACAAAAATAGTTTTATTATATAATAATGATAATAATAATTAAATAAACGAAATCCGAAAATTGAAATGAATTGATCGACTCGATTATGCACGCCCCTAAAATTATGACATAACATAGGACAGCCCAGTAGAAAGAGCCCAGTTATGAAGATTATGATATATGTGTACACACAACCTAGCAAAATAGCCGGTTCTTAAAAAAATAAGAAAAAAGAAAGAAAAAGTAATACACCTCCTTTACATTTTTTTTTTGTTCTTAAAAATTCATTCAATTTGCATCTTAATACTTAAAATTAATGTTTTTCCTTTTTTTGTTTCGTTGATTGTTAATGATCGATCTTATTTTATCGGGTTTTCTGGATTCGGATATGGACTTGGAATTTAGAAGATTGCACAAGGGATTTTTATGTGGTTCGATCGTTAATGAGATCTACGTC
This sequence comes from Monilaria moniliformis, assembly GCA_034509125.1. Taxonomy (NCBI): domain Eukaryota; kingdom Viridiplantae; phylum Streptophyta; class Magnoliopsida; order Caryophyllales; family Aizoaceae; genus Monilaria; species Monilaria moniliformis. The sequence goes on from JAYDZE010464785.1 coordinate 13,727, forward strand.
CACGGCTCAAAGCGTTTGAATATTGTATTCTCGTTGCGTATTACAAAGATAGGGTGTCTCCTCCCGTTTCCGTCTAGTATTATCCCTATTTATAGTGTTACATTGGCCTTTGCCCGAATTAATGAGTCATTATAGCGACTCGGCGGTTACAGAGATCGTGGGGGCGGTTTCCGGGATCATGGCTGGCGGTTAGGAAGTAGTGGAGGTAGTGGGCGGTTGTAGCCGAGCTTCTACCTTCCTTAAGGCCGAGCTGCATGTCCCTGGTCTGAGCTCCCTTATGGCCGAGCTGTTGGTCCTTGGCTGTTGGCCTCTGGTCCGAACTCCCTTGTGGCTGAGCTACTCACTTCTGGGCCGGGCTGGACTTCTGGGCCGGGCTGGACTTCTGGGCCGAACTTGTCGTCTTTGGGCCGAACTTCTGATGGGTCGGGCTGTATATCTTATCAGTAATTATATAAAGATCAATGTTTGTAGACCTTAATTTAACTCTTTATTGAATTTTTGTTATATAAATTCATAAATATGTGAATGATTATAGGATTATTTATAGGTAAGGCTGCATTAACATTTTTAGTACTATCCACCTCATTATTAATATGTAATAAATAAATTACAAGCAATATAGGTAGCTTTAAATTGGAAATTATTAGAATAATCTACCAATCTTATAAAGATGATTCTTCCTTTATATGAAAAGAGACACAGTAGATTAGCAACAACTTTTTTGTTGTTAGTTTATTAATCTCAAGTCAACAAGAAAATGACTGCCAACATACAAACTAAACTCTAAAGCTACAACCTTTTCTTCAATTCCTCCCAAAAGTTAATCCTACTCGATTTATGTAATTTCAAACTAATTATCATAATTTTTACTATTTTGGCTAACATTATTTGTTCATATTTCATCTGTTGGTGAAAAAAATGATACCTATCGCTCTCTCTCTCAAGTCTTTTCAAAATATATGAAATGAATATTCATACATACGTAATATAGGGCCAGCAATGATCAAATAAAATTTATACATCCTTATTTTATTAACTAGAAATCAATCTAATCCAAAGATCTTGACTGATGAATGGTGAGGACTGATTTGCAAACGAGATAATGCTGTTTTGCTCATTGATTTTTCTATATCGCATGTTTTGTGCATCATCTTGTAATAATTTAAGTGGATTGCACGAATCTGCTCTAAGAACTATAAAAGAAAGATATAATGCAAAAAATTAATTGACAAAAATTCACAGAAAATTTAAAAAGGGAATTCATTCTATATACGAAGCTTTAATTATACTTTTAAGAATTTATCCATAGAAAATTCTGGATTGTTTTTTTTTTTTTTTTGGGAATCCTCTGGTTCGAAGAACGATGTTCCATCAACGGAATAAGTTCCCTGAATAGTTCTTGAGTCCTTAAAATCATTAAATAAATCAAATCCTTGAAATTAAAATGTAATAAGTTTTCTGAACGTTCATATTTGTTTGTCATTTTCTTGAGTGAAAAAAAGCTTATATATGTTTTTAACTAAACAAAATTTTTGGTATTTCATAAAATTAATGTTATCCAATTATCATTAAATACAATAACATACCAAATATATAGCATTTCATATTCACATACACAATATATTATCTAAATTTGAATAAACTGCAGAGAAGACAATAAAAATCCTGTCATTTGTTACAATCGATGTTTCGTCTTGCTTTTACATGTAACATATACCAAATAGAAGATGAAACACTCAATTATATATAGGATAGTGTATGACAAAATAGACATTGCAATAATTTTGTGTATATATTTTGAACCTAATCCTAATTCCTAACCTAGCTATCTAAAAGAATTGCTATTACAACTCCAATTCAAGGAAATAAGTTCCACGAGAATTTGTTTTTTGACAGAGAAACAACTGATGAGATTCAGTGTTCCATTTTCTCTATCAGTTTTTTTTTTTTTAGTCCCACTTTATAATAAAGTTAAAGCAGGAATTAAAAGAGAGATTTTACATAATAATTTATTTTATTTTTTGATAAAAAAAAAAAGACGAAATTGAAGCAAAACAAATATGAATCCCTTTCCCTTCCAACCCCACGAGTATAAAATTACTTGTGTGTCGACAACGCCATGGACTTTCTTCAACCTCTCTTCTCTTCAAAGGGGGAAAAAGCGTTCAAACAAGAGCTTGTTGTGGTGCTCAAACAAGTAGATATAGGAAAGTGATGATGAGCTTCTGAGTTAAAAATCTATAGATATTTCAAGAGAGAGAGAGAGAAGTGATTTTGTATTGTTGTTGAAGTGTTGGTGGTGATTTATTTGAGTGACAAATGATGGCTGGAAACCCTAATTCGTGGAGCATGAATGGCATGCATCCACAA
>JAYDZE010464896.1:0-16096 GCA_034509125.1 Monilaria moniliformis
GGTTACCGGACCGGAACCGGTATATCCGGTACTCGGGAATCCGGTTCCCGGTTCGGTACCGGTACGGTACCGGTTTTACCGGATTACCGGAAACCGATTATCACCCCTAGTTATTTGGTCTTAGTTCTCATGGGAGATGTGAGTTCTCATTTGATTACTACTATATATATATATATTGTGTAAGGGCATTAACAACGGGTATTTCGTGGCCCGTCCCGGTGGGATAGAACCAATGCGAGACTCGTTGAGGGTGGGGGTGGAGAGACAGGGTGAGCGAGAGGAGGGAAAAGGGCGGGCTAGCGCCCCCTTCGCGGCCAACGAGAGCGCGCGCTGCGCCCACTCGCTGGGCTTGCGAGTGGGCGTCAACGTGACGCGATATTATTATTATTATTAGTATTAGTATTATTATTATTATTATCATTATTATTATCATTTATAAAATTAAAAAATTCAAAAATAAAAAGAAAATTATTTCCAACCGCTAAGCCTTTTTTTTTGTATTAATCAAATCCTTATAAATACTCCCCTTCTCATTCCATTTCTATCTACCATCTCTCTTAACTTCATTTTCTTCATCACACTTTTTTAATTTTTTAGAACCAAAATGTCTGGCGACGCAACCAAAATCAATAGCGAGATTGGTTCTTTCATGAGGCTATGGTCCAAACACGTCGGGTTCCGCGCGTCGACTTACCCCATGTTGATGCCCCAATGGGCATACCCCGGCCCCATGAGCTCCCCACCCAATAGTTGTACGACATTCAACTCTCCCGACGAGCCGATTAGCCGCGGCGATTGAGCGACATACACCTCCGAAGAAACGAAATGGATCTTCGAGGTGTATATTGACACAATCGCAGAACCGATCGTTGGAAACCAACAAAAATTCAAAGTTTTTTAGGAGATGGTTGCCGCTACATACAACACACGCCGCCTGGAAGGGCTATCCGACGCGCACACAAAAGAAGATTCGGTCTCATTTCAACCGAATTAGCCCGAAAATCTCCAAGTTTTGCGGCATATACAACAACTTGGAGAAGGATTTGGCCAAGTGGCGCAAACAAGTTGGATATTCTTAAATCTACCATGCAAGTCTACCAACACGATATCGGCAGGCCGTTCAAGTACGTCTCCACTTGGTCGAGAATCCGGAAGGTCGAGAAGTGGACGGGGTGGCATAGATTCGGCGCCGAAGCGCATGAAGCATACTTCGAGTGGCCACTACTCCACAATTGGTGGCGAAGGATCCGGTAGCGTGAGCGAGGGGGCGTCGGGGGGTCGAGTCAAGCCCGTCCGACTAGAATGAAGACGACAAGAAGAATGGAAAAAATGACGGCCTCGAGCAGCGCGTCACCTCCACAAGCGGACCCGAAGGCGGCCAACAAAAGCCTCATATACAAGTTGTTGGTGACAACATATATCAAAGACACTAGTGATATGACGCCTGAACAATTTGAGGTGCACTGGAGATTGATCAACAATCTCCGAAAGGATTTGAGTATGCTGCCAAATGATTTTTTTTTAATTATGTAATCTTAGAAATTTAATTATGTAATTTTTTATTTTCAATAATGTGTTTGTAGGATTTTTAATTATTTAATTTTAATTATTATAATAAAATTCGAATATTTCATTAGTTCAAAATTTCAATTTAACTAGAATATGTAATAAAAAAAATAAGGAATGAATAAAAACTTAAAAGATTGGATCCATAAATAGTGCAAGGAAAGAGATGATTAAGGGATAAGTATGTTGATGATTTCTTTTAATTAAAGGATGAGGTAAAAAGTGTTGAAAACCCATAAATAATTGATAAATAGTACAAGAAAATGAACGATATAGAGACAATGTTGTGGATGACCTATTGCTCTCTAATTAGTTTCCACTTGTACCCCAAATATTTTAGCCACACCAACATGTCCGTATACAATAAAGCAACATAAACAAATTGAATAATTACAGACTCTAATAAAATAGATTAAACATACAAAAACCTTAAATATCAACTTTGAATATATTACAAGGAAACTCTAGTATCCATTACCCCTAGTTAATTACAAGATTTAGCAAACCACACGCTTAAGTACAACACCATAAAAGACTTAAAGCAGTCTTTTGTAGTCTTATTTTGCAACATCAGATTAAGACAGATCCAAATTAAGCAAGAAACTAGCGCAATTAGGCCAAATTGTCATTCTCATTTCTCAACTAATGAGAAGAGACACAGCCCTAATCACATACCATAATGATAATATTATATATATATATATATATATATAGGATCATTTAAACTATGTTGAGATAGCCAAGAATGAATTGCCCAGGTGATGACAGTATCATCACATCAGACCTTGAGGTAGTTTCCGGCGACGCCGACGTCGCCGGTAAACGGTGGATGGAAGGTGTGAAAGAGGTGGAGCGCCGCCGCAGCGTTGCCCCTCGGAAATAGCTCGTGATCGCTGCTCACATCCGATCCGGGGCTGCTGCTCTCGCTCATCGAGTTCAAATTACCGAACATTTTCACGGCGCCCAACTGCTTTCCCTCCGGGCGGCTGGAGCTCTTCATGCTCAGGAAGCGGCCGCCGTTGCCCCTTGGCCGCCGCTTCGCGTGGAGGTGACGCGACAGGTGCAGATACGGCTGCACATATACAAGTCATTAAAATTTCGGCACCTCTTTTAACTTAATATTATTGGACGCGACTCTGATGCATCCGAATACACATTGCATTAGAACGGATGTACGGATGTACTATAATGCACACAAACTTTTGCTATATTAATTATTTATACTAGGAGACAGCTTAGACACGTACCTTACGGATCTTGAGGAGCTTGTTCTCGATCTCCGCCTCGGCACGCTGCTTCCTGCGCCTCATGATTCCGTTGTACTGCTTAGCGTTCACGAAGATTGGCCCTCCGTTCAGAGGCAGCATGATTCGGCCCTGAAAAAAATTATATTATCATCACCGAATTAATATAGTTGTTTACTAGTAAATTTATCAACAAAATTTTAATTTAATATGATCAAGACTATTACCGCAAACTGAGGTCCATTGTAGGATGAGTATACCCCGTAGCATTGATCTGGATATGGATATTTAGCAGCACAAATCTGCATCATTGATGCAAAATGCAGAATTAATCTTTGTTGATCAAAAATATGCATTTTTGATAAATTTAAGTTTACCATTGGCTGTCCAAATCCAAGCTCTAGATAATCCACGGCGGCAGAGGAAGCTGCCTGCAATGGAGTTTTCCCATTTTCAGTAGTTTTGCAGTCACCTATACATACCATATGCGTGTTTGAATAGGTCACTGAATCTTCAAGAATAGTATACTGTAGAAATACACACACACACTACGGGGATACCTCTTAAAAATTTACTATTCCTACATTATGGAAGAGATAAACACCATAACACAAAAATAGTAAATAGCACAAATAAATATATATTCCAAAGAACTACTATGAATAACTATGCTGAGAGTTAGTTATCCAATCGTTCTGCTAATTAAAAAAAGAAAAAATTCCTTTAATGGGCATTCATTATATCTCATTATATTAAATCTATGGGGGATTTAACGTCTGCAGATAATTGCTGAAACGTACTATTTTAAAGTTCGTATTATTAATTCTATTTTGTAAGATTGTATATTTTTGCGACTTGCAAATTGTATTTGAATTATACATCATTATCAAATTTTAGAACTATACATCATCTTTCAATCTTACTTTGTTCTACTCATTTTAAGCTCAAATGCCCTAATTAATATATTTTAAGTTATTATAATAATATTTAAAATAAAAGAGAAATATAAATCGGAACCGGCGAAAACCGTCGGTTGGCAAACTATGATTTAAGTAATGTGAAATATATATTGCTGATTAGATAATTTCTCTTGAAAACATCAACAAAATGTGTCTTAAATAGAAAGGTTGAAGAACTGCCCATAAAACTTGTAGAAGATACAGTTGTGCTGGTGTGGAATAGTGAATTTGGTTTTATCGACTTTATGTAGAATATAATGGATTATACATATATACTTAATGGACATGAACCAACAATATCGATATCAATATCGACATCGACATAGTGTAGATTGATATTAATTAAGTGTCCCATCATATTCATATACATGCTGAACATTGATGCTAACTCCACAATATTATAACTTATCATTACTTGCGTATACATATATATAATATAGCAAAGTGGAACAAACAAAATTAATTGAAGAAAACCGTAATTGATGAGAGAGTGGCTAGTATTAAAATTTGATGATGAATTGCCATTACATTTAAAAGGGTTATCTCTCTTACAATTGAGTTGAGCCTCTAATTTCGACTACTTTCATAGTAATCAGAAGACAATTTCCAGTCTTTCAGACTATAATCTACTTCAAAACAAATTTATGTTAACATCTAATTAAGATTACTGTTTGCGAAGCCAAAAATTGCCATGACCAGATTCTAGGACATTTTTGTGGTCTCAACTCTGAATCCCATCAAACATTGAATCACAAACACCACACATACACACACACACACACACACACATATATATATATATATATGTGTGTGTGTGTGTATGACATACAGATATTTAGAAATAGAGAGAGAGAGAGAGAGAGAGAGTAGATCTGTGAGAAACAAAATTACCGGAGAAAAGAGTGAAGTGAGTGTTATTGGGCTTTCCATGATGATCTTGATGCTCACTAGCACCACCAAATCGGCTGTTACCACGAGTTGAAAGTTCCAGAGAGGCGGCGGCCGCCGCCTTTGATTGGATAAACCCTTCACCGTAAACCGCCGCCGGTGGCGGCGGCTGACATCCGAATCCACTCCACCGCGGCACGGCTGACTGCGCCGCTCCATTCATGGGATTCTGAGAACACCCATCTTTGAAGAATATAGTGTGCAGGGTCATTTTTCACCTGCAAATCAGAATGCATTAAGCAATTTAATTGCTGCTTTAACAAACCCTAAAAATGTCTTCTTTATATTTTTCTCTTTTGTGTGGAAACAACTATAATTAGGTATGGGGAATCAAATGAACCTTAAAAATCTTGGAAGATTAGTTAAAATAAGATATTAACACTGCAATATTGAAAAAAGAAGGACAATAATTGAAGATAGAATAAAGTAAAATAGTGATAATCGGAAAAGGAGCAAAACAAAAGTGGGCACCTTATCCAAATTTTTTGGATTTTGGAGGTGTAATACAAGATATAAAAAATAGCCGGCTTTCTTTACCTACTAATTCCATACCCATATAGATATAATCAAGGTATATATATTTGAATTTTAAATATAAGCTGTTTTTGCACTACTGCAATTATTAATTACTACTACAGCTCATAATTTCAGAAATTTGAATCATGATGCTTGTTTCTGTAGCATGGTATATATTCGCTAAAAATCGAGATGAAAAAGGAGAACAAACTAGGAAATATTTCGTTTTCATATAAGGAGAAGAGGGAAAATGATAGCTAGGAAAATACCAATTTGCAGGACGCCTTGAGAAGAAAACAACCACGAAATCAACTGTCGGTCCTATTCAAACAGGAGAGAGGGAGAGAGGGAGAGGGGAGAGGGGAGAGAGAGGGAGAGGGGAGGGAGTATATATGTATAGTGACAAATGCACACGAATGCAAATAATATGTATCTTTCATCAACTTTATTTTTCTGTATATGAATATTAATTAAACCTCTCCCGGCATTCAACGTCTTTCTTTATTTAGGTGCAAAGTCGGAGCATTTGTTTCTCTCTCTCTCTCTCTCTCTCTCTTTTTCTTTCTCTTTAATTGTAAAGTAGATGACCAATCTTTGAGGTTATATCGACATTTAATAATTAATACCTAGAGAAAACTAATGAGCAAATTATTGGTTGATATTTCTAGTATTTGGAAATATTGGCGTATTTTTTTTTAATCTTTTATTATTGGATTTTTTTAATAAATTGGTCAATAAATAATAAATTACCCCGTTATTGGCAAATACTTTAGTTTTTCTTAAACACGAGATAAGCACCAAACTCTCACTCAAAAACTTGGTCACATTAATAAATTATTCTTCACCTTGGTTACTATAAGTTGATATTATCATAGTATAAGGAACTAAAAGAAAAAAAAAGAAAGAATAAAGGAGGTGTTGACAATGTTGCAACTGCCAACTGTTTACTTAGGCAAATTAAGTGGGTTACATGTGGAGGGCTTTTAAATATCGAAAATGGGATCTAATGTCGTGAAAGAGATTGGTCCCCATTTTAATGGGATGGCTTTTGCTACAACACTAATATATGTTACCATTATATTCCTCTCTATCTCTAACCATTATTTCAACCAAATGTTACACATATATAATGGAATATTTAGACTAATGATCACTATTCACCACCCTAGCTACACCTACAAGCTTCCTAGATAAGCCCAAGTCTTAATTGTCTTTGAGCATCTTCATTTATATATAAATTTAGAATAGGGTACGAGGAATTTTTCAATTTGTGGTCCATTTCGCAATTCAATTAGAAAACAGAGTTTTTATTTTTATTTTTATAGCGGAATATGGAGTTTTAAACAAGCGTGTTAAGGTCCACCAAAATATTAAGGTATTCTAGTTCGTGATCATAGTTGAATTAAATAAAATTTATTATATAGATTACAAGATCACAACAAATTTTATATAAAATTATGACCAAACTTAAAATTGTATAGTGTATGTAAAATTGAGAATATATATCATTATGGTCATTTTCACTGTCGGAGATGCTCTTGCTAATGTTTGGTAAGATTTTCTTTTAAGTATTTTCTTACCAATACCCCCACCCTATTTCACACACCTATATATATATATATATATGTGTGTGTGTGTGTGTGTGTGAGAGAGAGAGAGAGGTAGATTTTGTGGACGGCAAGTAGGAATATGTTTTTAGACTTATAGTTTTTGTTTTTTCTTGAGTTTTATTTTATTTTAGCAATCGATGAATGTATATATGATCGATGATTGTGTGGTCTGGCAATATTAAATATGATAACTATAGATGACAGACAGGTAAACCTTAAAAGCACCTAAATATTCCATACTCCTTTGAATTCGCACTTGTCTTCATTCATGCAATGACAGGAACATCCATAGTAAAAATCTAACATACAGGAATGCATGTGCTTCACGTATGATGATATTCGACTAATGTAGTGATTATTAAAATACCTATTAGAATATTGAGAATTAATGAATTCACACACTAACCTATAGTTTAGTGGTTCTTATTTTATACTGTGTAAACTTACAAATCCAAAATTAATATATCAATTATAATTAAGAGATAATTATGGGGTTAATTAGCTAGGATTTTCAGCTCCTAATTAGGATTTAACTAATTAAACTTTATTATGATCATTAAGATACAGAGTTTTTTTTGCCAAATTCTGGTTGGTGAACGTACCATTCTATAATTTGTACCGATTAAAATCTACGTATTTTACGTATTACATTATGCGCCTCTATACAAGAATATCATAAAGAGATTTGCATATTTGGAGCAGAAACATAGCATTCCCCATTGACGAAAATATTCGATCAAACTTATAAACTAAGCCAGCCACATAAATGTGACTCTTACTTTTCTTGCCAAAGCCTGCAATCTGCATGGTATAATCATTTTGTAAAGTCACTTTGAGGACAAAAGCCACCCACATGATATGGTGACGTGAAATTACATTTTGGCATGGTAATTCAAGACTCAGCTGCCAAAAGCTAGCTAGCTATTTAGTCAATTATCTGCACTAAAAAATTAATCATCCATTTTTTGCTTGTCTTTTGTGCAACTCATACCAATATATTTTGGCTCCTTTTTCTTGCACTATCTTGCTAAAGCGTATGACTTTTTGATGATGAATCATTTAAATTTTGCATCGATTAAAGTATATTGAATTCGATTTGATCTAATTATATATCTTTTGACCTAATAATTAAATAGTTTGTTTAAATATAAAAAAAAGTTACACCAAAATGGATATTGTTATATTTCTAAACTAATATATATTCGATTAAGCCCACAAAGTAAATAGTAGTAAATAATTTTATTTACAGCACATATAATGATCAATATGCAAAATATTTTATTTTCATCGAATATAATAACACACACACACAAACACACACACACACATTTATAGACAGATGGGCCAAAAGGTAAGCAAGCTCTGGTGGTCCAACTCCTTTTTTCACTCTCAAAATTATTCATCATTTCTATGTTTTAATCTTTTGATTTTTGTATATTTTTAGCTTTGATGTCCCCTTTATTATCTCTTTAGCTGTTCATGTTGAATATACAAAAGTAGTGAGCCACTAACTACGTAGGTTAAACATGCACGACACGTGTCAAAAGCCCGACACCACAGAAGTGGCGTGCCAAGTGGATCGCTAAATAAATAAATAAATAATCAATTTCACTTATTTATTTATTAAAGGCTTTTATATTTATGGGTTATCGATTTGCATTACAGATCAGATTAGATCAGCGCCCATGCATTAGCTAGATTCATGTGGATTACACAACATATTTTGAATGATGTGGGAATTAATGTTGAACTTAATCTTTAATATTAATGGTTACATCATCCATGATCTCAAGGTCAATCGATTTCAAATGATGTCATTATGTTTATTTATCTTCAGCTGAAATTAAATTACGAATAGGGAATTCTATTCAAATGTACACATATATTATACCAATTTATTCATTTTGCAACACGTGACAATTAGACCAGTACTTTTTGTTAGAAGAAAAGTCAAAATTAAGGATTCAACGGATCAATTGCTCAATCAAGAATCAATTAGATTAACAATCAAGAATGTAAAATAGGCAAATCAAATCTTTGCATGTTAGAATTATTTTCATTTTGCTACATGGGAATTCCCTATAAAAGGATTGTATATGCTTCATTGTAATATACAACAAAAAATCAATACAACCTAGAAGAACTTTCTCCTCTCAAACATGGCTTTGAATCTCTCGTTCACAATCCTAAACGAGTCCACCACTCTTTGATGAGGATACAAGGCATTATGTACTACCACCACGAAGCATTAGGTGTGTACCACCTAAAAGATGATCTTCGGAGAAAATTGGAAGAAAACCAAGATACTCAATTACATATATTGTCAAAACGAGTCTCTCATGTATGGGAAATGCATTTGAAGCAGCCCTATACGATGAGGAGAAGATACCTCAAAGTGTGTAAGAAACAAGCAAATCAAAACATTGGAGGGAAGCTATGAAGAAAGAGATGGAAGCCTTAGCCCGAAACAAGACTTGGGAAAAATGCCCACTTCTGAAAGGAAAACGACCCGTTGGTTACTGATGGGTCTTCACTATCAAGCGAAGGCCAGATGAATCGATCAAAAGGTACAAAGTATTTGAAAGATACTGTTAGGCACGAAGTCCTCTTTGAGAACCTGGATACTTGGAAATTCATGGATATACAGACGCAGACTGGGCAGGCAATCCGATAGACATGAGATTTATAGATGGATATTTCACCTTTGTAGATGAAAACTTAGTCACTTGGAGGAGCAAAAAACAAGAGGTGGTGGCCTTATCAAGCGCAGAGGCAGAGTTCAGAGGAATCAAAAGTGGTCTAAATGAGGTATTGTGGCTACTAAGGTTGTTAAGTGAACCTAGCCTTCCACCTACAGAAATATGCCAACTTTTCTATGATAACAAAGCAACGGTCAACATTGCAGAAAATCCAGTACAACACGATCGTACAAAACATGTGGAGGCTGATCAATACTTTATTAAGGAAAAGATAGAATCAGGAATTGTGGAGTTGCCCTACATCCGGTCTGAAGACTAGCTTGTCGGTATCTTGACTAAGGCGGTCAACTCGAAAGTTTTTACAGAAGATCTAAGCAAGTTATTTATCGAAGATCTCATTACTTAACTTGAGGAGGAGTATTAGAAAGAAAGCCAAAATCAAGGATTCAACGGATCAATTGCTCAATCAAGAATCAATTAAATTATCAATCAATAATATGAAATAGGAAAATCAAATTATTTCCATGTTGCTACATGCAAATTCTTTATAAAAGAGTTGTAAATGCTTCAATATAATATACAATAAAAAATTAATACAACCTAGAAGAATTTTCTTCTCTCAAACAACTTTGAATCTCTCATTTATAGTCCTAAACTCTTATACCTTGTTAACACTTTTAACATGAATAGCAATGGTTAAGCACATTGATATTAGGGGATACACATTTAATTGTCTGTAAAAATATGATGCCTAACTAGCCTTATTTAAATTGCAAGTTCACTTTTATGTGGGGTTACAATTGAGCTTAACAAAATTTTCTACAAAATCCCTGTAGATATCTTGGATCAGTTATAGCTAGATCTCTAACATCCTCTATTAATTAAAGTCAAATAGACAAATTATTGTATGGAGAAAGATAAACATACATAAATTATGCATACATAATAGTCTTAAATTTTAAATTAGATCGGACTGATTTTATTATTAACTATATTATTTCCTTACTAAGTTGTCCATATTATATTTTCAAATATATGATTGAAAAATTAATTTGACAGATCCTTTATCAATCCAAATATTAACTATCCAAAAAATCATGCACCAGTTTAAATTAATTAATCTTTGGATTGAATAATACATTCATATCCAAATTCAAATTATCGAACTCAAATAACCAGTGAATAACAATTGCAAATAGCTTTACACAAAATCATATCAAATTCAGGAACGATAATGCCAACGTTAAACAGTCGAGTGCTGTTTTAATTTTTCTCTGTCATGTGTTTGTCATCTATATTCAGCTATCTAATTTGTGACATTTGTTTTATTCATCAATATGGCAAAAATAAAAACAAAAATAAAATATAAATGTATTTTTATTAGATATTTGAGGCGATGTTGGATATGTGTGATTGTCTGGATGGAAACATAATTATAAAACATATTAGGAAAAGTTATAGATTAAATTTAATTATGTGTCTTTCTATAACAATAGAAAGAATTATAACATGTATGTTGGCCTAGAGTTGGAGTGATTGGTGCATGTGGCCATGAAATATCTCATGTTTGAATTTACTGTGATACGATCTTTATATTTAATATTGCAACTATCAAAGAAAAAAAATTATAACATAATTTATTCTTTAAAAGTACAACAATAATTAACTCAATAGTTGTTAGTGTGACATAAGAGATGTATTTCTATAAAATTAATAAAAATTTTATGTTCATAATTTAAAAATATATTGCAATAAATCCAAGCTATATAAATTTCAAGAGTCCATAATAGTATGGCACCCTGATCTGTAGTACATAATTTCGGAAAATAATATTTTATTTCACTCGGTATCAGTTACTATGAAAGTTATAACAATGTCATGTAATATAAAGTAACACAAATTAAAATTTTATGATATCAAAGATTTATGATAAATTCACATATAATTTTTCAGTTTAATTTAGAAATAAATATGTAGATATCTAATAAAAAGTTAATATTTTTCTAACTTTGCATATATCTAATTTGGAAAAATTAATCTTTTCCTAAATGATTGCACAAGGATAAATATGTAATATGTTAATTCATTTTAAACTAATTAATATTCCTAAATTAATTTTAAATATAAAATATCTAAAAAATTCAATTATATATATACAATTTATGTACATTTATCACCGCTATTACTTTATTTCAAAAGGTTGAAAACCTAAAATGGAAGTGCCACTCAAATTATAATTCTATTGGAAAATGTAGATCTGGAACTCCCTTATCTTTTTTAGTTGGATACTTATATTTTGTTTATCAATGTTCAGTTCGCATATGCATGTGTATTTGCAGTATAATTAAGTTCTTATAATTGGATTTAGGATATAATTTCATTAAAAAATAAAACGGTTTTTGTATAAAATTCTATCAGTCGCTAAAGCCTAGACCATTTTCCATGCAATTAAAAGCATACTCTATATCTTTAATTAAAGGGTGGAAAATAGCAGTAACAGTTTCATTCAGACTTTCAGTATAAAGAATAGACATGAAAATTAAAAACATTAATTTATTTGTAATTATTATAGCCGAACTAAATAGTAATTATTATTATTGTTATTATTATTATGATGTTTTTCATAAACTCACATACATTTTGTGTAATTGTAGCAATTAGCAAGAACGGTGGGATGTATATAAAATTAAAACTTATTTAACAGCGATAACCACCAAAATTGTGGAAGTGGATTTGCATTCCCAAAATCCTTTGTTTTTCCTGTTTTTGTTTTTTGTTGATATAGAAATGTTGGTGTGGTTAGCAAATGGTGGTTATTTAATTGCAATAATTAGTAGTGGAATCTTGTCTAACACTGCTACCAGCCTACCATAGTATAATTGGATCCCTTTTCTAAGTGATGGAGGGACCAACAGCATCTAAGTGGGTAGTTACTTTTCTTAATCATATATTTAATTAATCTGTTTTTCTGGATTATTATCGTACTTATTGTTTTATTTAATTATATGATTCCAGGCAAGCCTATACCACGAAAAATAGTCGTTAGGATATTGATGGATCACAATCATTAAAAAAAAAGGTTAAAAATATATGAACATGCTATTCTAGCGTAAAAACAATAGGACGATATTTTTGGCATATCGCTTTCTCCAAAAAAGGATCGCATGTCTCAAAATTGTCTTATAATTAATTCATTAATCATCTAATTAGAAGGTCTTTTTTCGTAGATTAGATTGACTATTTTTAAATGAAGCCAATTACCCATATTAAGGTCCAGTTTGGTAGGGATAAGCATAAGATAAGATTATTTATCTGGGCTAAACAGTTTTATTTAGGTGTTTGGTAGATGAGATAACATTTATCTCGGCCCGTCGGGCCTGGTAAATTTAATCTCGGCCCGCCCCAAAACTGGTCAAAATGACGCAGTTTTATTTCTCTCACCCAGATATGGAATCGCACCTTTTTGGTGCGATTAGTCCCTGTTTTCCCAAGATTAATTCCTCTTTGCCATCTCTGCCCTCTCTCTCTCTGCCATCTCCACTGCACCGTCTCTTTCGTTCTTCCTCTCTCTTTCAAAGGCAACCTTTCCTTTCGTTCTTCTTCTCTCTCTCTCAAAGACAACCTTTCGTTCTTCCTCTCTCTCTCGGACAACCTCTCTGCCGCGCCGACTTCTCCCTCACTATTTTCGACGAACATAGTCTTATCGCCTCTCTTCTAGATCTGAAACTCGG
Organism: Monilaria moniliformis; assembly: GCA_034509125.1. Lineage (NCBI taxonomy): Eukaryota > Viridiplantae > Streptophyta > Magnoliopsida > Caryophyllales > Aizoaceae > Monilaria > Monilaria moniliformis. Next base: position 13,274 of record JAYDZE010464896.1, read on the forward strand.
CGGCGACCCTCTACCATTTCTTTCGCTCTTTCTCTCTCTCTCTCTTTCAAAGACAGACTCTCTGCCATCTCTTTCGTTCTTCGATTTGGGGCTTCGATTTTTCCATTTGGGGTTTCGTCTATTCGATTTTTTCGAAGGAGAGGGCTAGTCACCGTAGCTTGGCGGGGCGAACTCAGACGGCGGCGGCGCTGCAACTGGGTTGGCAGCCATGGCGGTGACTCTCTCCCTGTCGATTCTGTTGTGTGTTTCTCCGTTCTTGTTCGATTGGTGGTTGGTAGGAGGCTGTGATGACTGTGAAATAATCTGAGCCTAATTTTTGTGTTCTTGTTCGATTTCTGTGATGGTTGTTTCTCCGTTCTTGTTTGATTTTTCTCCGATTTTGTGTTCGATTCTGTGTTTAGCAGAACAGATGTTGCATGATGATTTTCTCGGCCGTTTCTGTTGTTGTTCGATTGGTAGGATGTGATGATTGTGAAATAATCTGAGCCTAATTTCTGTGTTCTTGTTCGATTTCATTTATGATTGTATCTTCGTTCTTGTTCGATTTTTGCTCTGATTTTGTGTTTGATTCTGTGTTTGACAGAACAAATGTTGCATGATCTTGGCCGTTTCTGTTGTTGTTCATTTTTTTCTCCATTTTTTGTTTCGATTTTGGCTACAAATTCTGTTCTTGGCCGTTTCTGTTGTTGTTCGATTTTCTTGTTTCGATTTTTTGTTTTGATTTTCTTGGTAATAGCCAATTTAATACAAATTTCATAGTTCAGTAACAATTTTTTAAATTAAACCAGTATAAATAATTGCACAAAATTTTAGTAAAAAAGTTTATAAGAGAAATCAACAATTATTTTATTTAGACCTTATATGCTCGAATTGATATTCACTATTGCAAATAATCTGAACCTATTTATTAGTATGTATAAATATTTAGTTCTTTTTGAAAGGCTAAAATATGTGTATAACTTTATTACGAATCAAGAAAACAGCATCAATATAAATATAAGTCAAAGTAAATTATTAAATGTCTCATAATAAATAAACTTATTTATATACATTAAACAGTGAACTATGCTTAAGAAATTATAACACGTACTCATTCGAAGACATCCAAGTGGTGAAAGTTTTTTCTGTTAATAGAGAAATTTAAGGATCAAATTCCACTGTACTGATTCTCGCAAATTAAAAAAAAGTTATAACAAGTAATGATATTATAGCCTATCATGTTATAAGATTCATTATCTAATACAAGTATTAATTTTGAGTCTACCAACCTTTATTTATGTCTTTATAATTTTATATTATTTCTAATCTCATATTCAACAATGATTTTTATTATGAATTTTTTCGAATGAAAACTTATATAAAATGAGTATTTCTATTATCTCATTTAATAAAAAAAAACAAGCATAATTATGCTACAATTATTTAAAACATAATTTGAATATTCAATTAGTTAGCCAAATAATTAGTTATATTTAAAAAAAAAACGTGACGTTATCTTTAATTAGTTGAAATGTTGCACTACATTTCCGTTAATAATCATTCTTTGCAAAGATATTAACTATCACAATTAGGTTGATTACTTACTGCAAATACCTATATATCACTACAATTGATTTGTGTGGTTTACCGACGACTTTACCGACAGACACGTATCTAATGTTGGGTATCGACAGATCAACCGTTGGTAATATTACTGACGAAATTATCGACGGATACCCGACGGAAAGATAGCGGAAACATTAGCAATTTCACTGACAGACAAGTTTCGTCGTTAAACACTTAATTTCTTTTTCTGGATAAATTTAATGGAGCAAAATAAGTTTCCTTGCGGAGGATGTGTTTGCCGGTGTTGCCGAAGGAAAAGTGTGTCTGTAATACCAACGGACATATCCTCTGTCGAGAAATCTTTTATTCTAAAATTTAACTAGCTAATTACCGACAACGATGTCTGTTGGTAATGTTTGAACTTAATACGCATATTACCTACATTCTTTACTCCGTCGGTGATACCAACTAGGGCTGTGCAAAATATCCAAAATTTGAATATTCGATTCGAACCAAATTGAAATTTGAAATTTGCTTCAGATTTTTCGGATTTTCGATTCGGTTTAGATTACATTTTGTTCATATTTTGGATTTTTGGATCAGATCGGATCGGATATATTAAAAAACCGAATAAATCCGAAATTCGAAATATATTTTTAGTGATATAATCTAGGCCTGCTTAAATAGGGCAAAATTCTAGATTTAGGAGGATCTACAAAAAAAGTTCCCAAAATGGGAACCTTTTTTTTTAATTTCCCACAATGGGAAAAACGCATCTGTGAAGTGAGTCTCATTTGGGACATGCGACTTCAACTAGCGAAATGAAGTCGCACCCTGCCGGGTGGTCATGATTTTCGGTTCCACCCGGCCGGGTGGATGCGTTTGGGCACCAGAAGGCTGCATCCGGCCGGGTAGTCATGCATTTCGATACCACCCGGTCGTGTGGATGCGTCTGGGAGAGACAGAATGTTGCACTTGGGTGGTGTGGCACAAGGTCCACCCGACCACGTGCCAGTCGCGGGTTTGAGTTTTTTAACCCCTTTTCCTCATCTTTTTTCTCACTTTTTCTCCACTCCTCCCCCTTCCAAACCCTAACTCTCTCTTCCCTTCTCCCCATTTTCTAAATCCTCCACTCTCACACACAAATTCACTCATAAACACACACATTGCTCTCACCCATCTCATTCCATCCATCAATTTAAGTTTTTTATCCACAAAATTTGAACCAAGTTGCCAAACGCATAACACACACTTTGAGCTTCAATTTCGAACTAAATC
>JAYDZE010465007.1:0-16095 GCA_034509125.1 Monilaria moniliformis
CCGCACACCGCCACTACCGCCGTCGCCACCGTCTCGAGGAGAAGAGAGAAAGAGAGTTGCAGGAACAGTGAGAGAACTCGAACAGGGGTATAGAGGAAATCTGGAGCCAACAATGTTATATCGCACCTTATTGCTGCGATAGGGAAACCAGGCAAAACAGCATAAAACAGCCCTATTCACTGCGGGCTCAGATTAATAAACCGCGGCCCGTCGGGCCGTGATAAAACTTATATTGGCTACCAAACACCAATATAACACTATTGGGCCATGATTAATTATCTAATCATGGCCTTATCTGTATTACCAAACAGGCACTAAGTAAACAAGGAGACGAGTTTTTGAGGAGTACCAAGTCAAGAAGATACAGACAGTCTTCCTTTGGCATGGAGTTTGTGTTGCTTTCTAAGTCACCACAACATGCACATAATTTAAAAGCCAGCGACTCCTAATAAAAAAATATTATTGAATTGTAGACTCAGATCTCGAATTTTTCTAATAATTAATCCTCAACTATAAATAGTATACGCAAAACAAAGTATGCAAGAATGCATTCTTTATCAATAATAATAATAATAATAATAATAATAATAATAATAATAATAATAATAATAATAATAAATTGCACTATTTTATAATGGGGTAGTTAATAGAGGCATTTAAGAGTTCATTCCAAATGTCAGGAACTCCACTGAGACACCAATGGGTGCAGTCCAAATCTCTGTGGCCTCCATGCCCATAAACTGATGGGTGCCCATCTATTCTCAGCTGAGAGAGTGTTGTGATGTTTAGTAAATAGACATCTTTGCCCATTGCTCTCAGAACTTTCTCCAGCATCACCTCTGCTGGATGAGGGCTTCCGGGTCTTTTCACTGGTGCTGTATGCCCCGTGCACCTTTTATAACATAATCAATAGAATTCCAGATTAGGTCGAATAATTAGTGTAGCAAGTACTGTTTTTACATAATTAAATGTCACTCCTCTATTTCAAATAATTATTAACAAGCCAGTACAAAAATTATGTTTATATACGTGTTTAAATTAATTGTCCTGACTGCGGCAGAAATTTTTAAGAAGCATACTCTCCAGGCGATTAAGGTTTCATATATTCCATATGTGATCACTAAAAATAATCTTATTTTTCCATTTTGATCAGTCCAACAAAATTAATCACATTCTATTTATTAGAAAATTTTCTCATAACATCACTCTATTTACAACTTATACCATTGGAACCCACCACTTACTAACATTACACTAATAACTTTTTTTTTCAATTTTTTTCTCCTACTTTACTAATTACGCATTAAAACTCGTATGGTCCACTAATATGACTATTTTTAGTGAAGGGGGGAAGGGAGTATAAATATATGATTAATTATGTCATTTATCAAAAAATATATATAAAATGGATATATAAATAAATACCTGTCGTGATCAGGCGAACACCCTGGAAGAAGACTTGAGTTTTAGTTGGATCAATATTAGAATCGATCCATTTAGCCCATGTGTTGAGTGCTTTCTCATATGCAATCATACGGTCTATGTCTTTCACCGTCGTATTTCCGTACACAACCCAATCCCAACTGAGACCACCCCAAACATAAACATGTCACAAATTTGTACTATTAATTACTGTCATTTGCTTTATCTTTTTTACATGGCCTGCATGCTATAATAAATAAATGAGTATACAAATAATTAAATATTAAAAAATTAGCCACTAATATAAAAAGGATAAAAGAATAATCATTTTTACTATTTTCTTTCTTAATTGATCAAAAAAATAAGTTTAGCTGTGAATTTCGTTAAGTAGGGTGATTCAAGACCAGACCTATTTTTGGTAGTGAATTAGGGGTAAAATAGGTTAATCTACTATTGATAATAGGTTTGGTTGTGAATTTAGTCTTGATTTTGCAATCTTAATGGCAAAATAGTACTTTAAGCCAGAATATGACCATTTTTTTAGTCTTTGTGGCTATTTTTATTTTTAGAATACCCAAATGATTATTTTGATATATTTCTCAAAATTTGTTATATTTGAAAAAAAAATGTAATATATCAGAAATGACTTTGGAGGGAAAAATAAAAAAAAGGAAAAGAAATAAAGAATTCTTACGGTTGTTTCCTGCCGGAGTGGAGCCACCAATGCCAAGAGTCGAAAATAACATAGTCCATTCCTCCCCAAATTTGGCTTGAACTTATAGAATCCAGCCTTAGCACCCTCCCTATTGTCTCATTCTTTATATCCACCAAGAATGCATTTCGGTAGAACTTTATCGACACATCGTAATCCTACGTATCACAAATATATGCATGACATAATTATAAAAAATGCGATATCGAACAAAAAACCTGTTGAGTACTGTTTCTTTTAGTAGTAATAATCTCTTGGAGATGTATCTCAAATGGCAAAACAGAGTAAAAAAAATATTCTCAAAGAGGAAGTGTAATCTTACAGGAAATGTGAAAGTAGAGAGGCCTTGTACGGTCTTGGAGGTGTACTTAGCATTAGGTACAGCCACATGAAGCATGCATGTAAGAGATTGCCACTGATTAAGACTTAGGGAATCTCCAACAAACATGAGCTGTTTGCCCTTTAATTTTCTCAAAAATTCCGCACCATTCAACCTACAATAATTCAATCACGCAAATTTAATGACGGATTCAAAAATTGTTTATTATGGGGTCGGACTTCTACAATTTCAGCCTAAATTCTTTATAGTTTTCTAGGCCTAGCCCAACTGCAGAGCAATTCTCTTCGACAGCAACTTGAACGATCGAATTTAATATAAATTTTTAGTACTTGTAGACCGATGGTGGGATCGGTCGACTCCGCCCGACCCCACCTCGGTTCGTCATTAATTTTGAAAAACATGATGATTTTATTTATTAGGGAGCAATTGTAAATGTTTTATTCTGAACGTGAAGTCGCTCACTCTATCGACTAGACGAATATAAAATCTTAATTTAAAGACGTACACGGTATTCCTCTACACTCAGGACCATTTATTCCAAAACTAAAATTATTGCCGGTAAAGGACGAATAATTAATGAACAATCAAGTTGCTACACCTATGGCTATGGGATAATTTGGTTAATTTTGGGAAATGAGTCATTAATTAATTGATAAAAGCAATTATTGAGAAAGAAGCACGGTATAAATGGTCCAAAAGCAATTTTGTTGTCTATATTAAGACTCCCATCGCATTAATATGTCATGTCTATCAAATTTAAACGCGCTTCATTAAACTCGAATCTAAGAGCTTTAGCTTCAGACATTAACCACCAGACCAATACACGCGTTATGAAAGAACGTGGTTACCAGAAAGGTCATATCATATACGAACAAAAACTTTGCATAAAATAATAAGTAAAAATGATGAAAGAGAAAGGTTACCGGGGCAAAAGGCATCCGGCGGCGGAGGGCTGCCACCTGTAGTTGGTGTAGTTGGTGTCAGGGCGGCCTTTAAGGCGGCAGTCGAACTGTTCTTCGATGAAGGGGCACTGTGAAGACTGATAGTAAGGATAGGAGGCGTCCACCACCCAATCTCCCTCGAATATATCACACCCTTTCTGCGCGATTTTGGCATCCACTTTCCATATCACTACGGCTAATACTGCACCCACCAATGCCAATATTCCCATTGTTAGCTACACAATGGGGTTTGCTTTCCTCTCCACGTACGTATCGTGTGTGTGTGTGTGTGTGTGCTGCAACTGCTCTCTCTCTCTCTCTCTACATATGTTGTATATGTGTGTAACTGTGGTTGTGTGTGGTATTGTTATATATAGAGCATGAATGTGTTCTCATGGGTGGAAATGTGGGAAAATGATATTACGGAGTCATTATGGAAAGAGCCAAACAATATGGATGGAAAATCTGCTCCATTGTCAAATTGGGAAAGTCGTGATTACATTTTTGGACACGCTGGCAAATAATTTGGTTTTGCCACAAGTATTCAGATCAGTATTACTGCAATTTTCTTTATTTTAGTTTAACTTTTATTTAATTCCATTCTTTTTCGAAGAAGAGTCTCACCATTTGAATGGATGGCCGAAGTGATAATTTTATTTTGCTTTTAATACGTCAGGAATACTATTAAGTGTGGTACAACTTTTAGGAATCTTTTAGAAAATGAATGGTAGCAGATTCTTCTTAAATTTGCAACCATGGACATTTTATTTTTTATTTTAGTTTTAACAAAGCGTCTCTTTTTTGGGTCTTTCACGTTTATAGCTGACTTCTTTCGATTCACACTAACATTGGATTACCAAAATAGATATGAAAAGAAGAAGAACCTGAGCATGCTAATTTCTGTGACGCAAGGCATGTAGCTAAATAGTTGCTAAGCAAGCGTCATATATCATGGTACAGAAGTTCCAGCATGGTATATATATATACATATCTCTTTATAGTAACTTGACAAATGCACATTGCTGTTTAGTAACGCAGAATAGTTATCTGTATATTCAAACCTACATGTATGCCTTTCTCAGCCACCGTAGCCCTGAAAGTTTGGGTATCGTAATGCAAAGCAGCCCATCCCTGCACCCCAAACAAATTCTCATCAGATTCTAATTCGAAAGGAGAAACGGAAGCATCTTTACACAAATAGAATTGCCAGATTTCGAGACCACTAAACATTTGAATTCTCTAGATTGCATCAAACGTGCAGATGAAAAGAATAACGAGCATATATGAGTTGAAGAGTTCAGAATTGCTCTAGTTTCTTGCAGATCACAACATTGACTAAAGGTCTTTTGAAAAAAACCAGAGCCGAAATTCCAATTGTAAGGGGAGGAATTACACCAATAATCAGAAAACGGAAGCATGAGGCTTTCAACACTCTTGTTACCTTAGGCTTTTGAAGGATTAATGCCAGAATATGTGGTTTTACCTGATCTCACAAATTTATCTATAACTGTTATATTAACAAGTATGTGTGGAGAAGCAAAGGAAAAGAACTAATTTTGAAATGTATCAAATTGCTCATCCTAGTGCATGGAACCATGCAGGGTATATCAGAGTTACTTGTTATTTTTTCATGTAACACACATCTCTGTCCTAAAACAAATAGCTGTGGAACGAAAGAGAACTCCAATTTTAAGTCCCAAAACAAAAGGAAAATAAAATAAAATAATATATAATTCATCTTCCTCTTAAAACGCTTCAGCCTGACTTCAACCATGAATAAAAGCTGAAACTTACTGAATTTCTGCTGATACATTATCCTTTTGTGTGTTAATAGGAAGTGGCCAAACAATTCGATATGGCCCCCGTGAAATCTCCCTTCTGTGATAAGTCATGATCGGCTTGTTGGAACATACTGCTCCACATGACCAATTTAACCGATTGCCGCTTATAACCAGGCTGTCAGAGAACAATTCATCATTAGGCCTCAACTAAACCGGATCAAAAGCATCAAGGTATTTATGACTCAACGCAACATTCATATCTTTCACTCTGTGACGAAGGCAAAATCCATGACACAGACAAGATAGAACCATAATCTAACAATAGAAAGTATGAAGCTGGAACTATGAAGACTGAAATGAATCACAAAGATGACATCTTACCTTTGGTCATCAACCTCTACCTTCACATTGTCACTACTAACACCGGGAATTTCTAATGTGATGACATAATTGAATCCAGATTCTACAACATCCATTCTCGGTGACCACTCAGATCCTGTAGGATGAGAACAATGTATCATTTTCTTCAAATCAATTGGGTACAAGTCACATGAGAATTCACATTTCCACGAAAGCAATGCAAACGACTAGTTTACTCACCTGCTTGTGCAACATTACAAGCCTTTTCTACAGAGTGGAACATAGGCTTCCCTTCTTCTTTAGTTGGCCTTGCAAACACAGGACCTTCTGAAGCAGGCTCAGTATATCTGCAACCTTGATCCACAGCATCGATTCTTTTGAAAGGTGGAATACCAGGTTCCACTTGAGCAGGTCTAGAATATGATGGTGCATCAAGGGAAGTAGACCCCTTTTTTCCAGAATCGGTGGATTGTGAAGGCATGCTGGGTTGCACATAGTTCCCCTGTATAACGTGAAAAAGGATTATGTTATGACATCCTTTGGATGGATCAGCATGAAAAAAATTACATAAATATCTAGGGGACCTGTTCATTTAAAGCCTGTCTCATGTAGCAACCTTGAGAACATGACCCTTGCCGAGCAAAGTAGATCCTGTTGTCATATCTCCGGATGACAGAGTTCAGACTGTTGCTACACCTCTAAAAATGGCCATGCAAATCAAGAAGTGGAAAACTGTTAACATATTGTGATAAGATTGAGGAAAGAAAAGAAGCATGAAACAGTGACATATTAATATCCTCTCGTAACCTACATCTATAAAGAAAAGATCAAAAAAACAAAATGATCGAATGATTGACATTCTTTTGAGATCTTCACCATATTTTCTGTTTTAACCTGTTTGGCATGTAGAATGCTTAGAACTAATCCGAGAACTTTCAGATAAAAATCATTTCTAAATGCACAATTTCAATGGCAAGCTCTCTCCTTTGAAATGGAACAATAATATATTCAAATTTTCATCATAAACGCTAAGCGTGCATTTTCCTTTTCACTCTTATTCTGAACAGAACTCTCTCTCTCTCTCTCTATCAAGAAGATACACAAGAATCACATATGTAGTTTAGAGGCTAAAAGTTGAACCGTAAGTAAAGATAAAAAACAAATCAGAATTGGCAGTAAATATCAAGAATTATTTATTAAACTTCTAAGTTCTCTTAAAGATAATTGCATAGATAAAACTCCATAAAATATATAATACACAACCAGAAACCGGCGCCTATTGAAACAAAACCAAGTCAAGGATAAAGATGTCGACGATTTCAGAGTAGAAACTCCGATATCTCCATAGAAGAAACAGCATATAAAGGAAAAAAAGTCGGAAACTGCTCTTACCATGGGGAAAACGTGCGTGGCAGTGGCTGAAATATCTTCATGAATAGCTAAATGGGCTGCAATAATATTCGCTCTTCTTCTCACAATTTGACTCTCCATTTTACGAACACTTTGGACAACCCAACCACACTGCAACATTCTGCAGAAGGAATTGCTCAATTTATGAAGGGGGTTTTCGAGATATTTTTGCCATTTTGATGTGAAATGTAGATTTTTTTGTGAACAACAATTTGAGCACAGAAAAGCACAATTGACTCATTGATAGGCAAAAAGGCGTGTGTGTGAGAGAGAAAAAATCTCCCTCCAAAAATATCGAGACAGAGACATTTTTGAAGCTATGACTATGTGACGTGTCTTTTTCTTGTTCCGATAGTTAATTATCCGTTGGAATATTGAGTAATTTATTAAATAGCAAATTGCCAGAAAAACCATCAATTTTGGTTAAATTCTAGTCAATCTTGCAAGTTTCAAAATTAACCGATTATATCATAATTTTAACAATTTTTGCAATTGTCCCATGGCAAAATATTCCGGTAGCCTATTTGTATGAAATTGCTGTTGTGTCGCATACATGTTCTAAATTGATGATGTGACAAACTAGGTGTCGAAGACGTGGATTATACGACGTCGTTTCAGAGGCCGGATGTTTTGTCCGTATAAGATTTTTCGTCGATCACATCAGCAGCAATTTTCCCTAAATCAAGCATCATGGGACAATTGCGAAAATTGTTGAAGTTATGATATAATCGGCTGATTTTAAAACATATGGACTGACCAAAATTTGACCAAATTTAGTGACTTTTCTGACAATTTGCTCTTTATTAAATTATTTTTATCAATGCATATATTATACGTATGCGTGTGTTCAAATTTACTTCGAGCACAGTATGTTACTAGATTCACTGATAGAAGATGATAACGAAGATTAATCAGATCACATTTCTTACCACGTGTACATGAAATGAATTTTAATATAAATTATATTTTAAATAAAAATTTCAAACCACTTTTACATGTGCGTTGGCGTATACAATATAGTGTTCGAAACCACGTGGAACCTACTGCCAGTCTGCCATCACAATACTAATGATGCGTTCGTTCTAAATTTATCATGAAAAAATAAAAAATAAAAAAAAATCTCTTTGTTTAAATTTTCATTTATTTTCTCTCAGTTTTTATAAAAAGAAATTCACAATTTTTAATTCTTCCTTTTCACTTCAATGCGAGATAATATTATCCTTTGTTTGAATGAAGAGGAGAAATAATAAAAAGTAAAATTATTTTTTTAGAAAAGATGAGAAAAAACAGAGAAGGAATTTTAATTAGGAGAATTTTCTTATATCTTATTTTCTCATGATAAATTTACAATAAAAAAAATACATCCTAAAAATATATTCTCCGAATTGGTACAAGAAGAACAAGACCACGTATAACTCTCCTTAGAAAAAGAGAGGAAAAAATCAAAAAGAAGAAGACGACGACCATGGATGACAACGCTTTTTCATTTCAATACTTTCTGCTTCAAATGCATACAAGATCCACCACATTACTTATGTCAAAACATTAGAGTTAGCCCAGCCCTGCAATTCTCTTTCCCTCAACATAAAGCATGCAGCGGAATTACTAAGTCGAGTGCCTCCGAAGCTACTTCAGGTTTGGCTACAATAAACAAACAGGTCACAGATTGACAAATGAAAATGTCATGGTTGCTCAGCCTGACTCTTTGTTCCTTGTGACCAAATCATAATCAATCAAAGCTAGCTGCAACAAGTTCCGATGAAGAAGGATAAATATGAGGGTTAGCTTGATACAGCAGGCTTATTAAGATCAATGTATTGCCCCCACAAAATTTTTTTGCAGCAACTATAACAACTGCTAGGATCAAATGAGTAAAGCAGCTATAAAAAGATTAATGGTGTAATTGGCTAACTTAACTGCTAAAGATAAGTCGCACCAGCTTGAACGAGAACTTTTTCTGAAAAAGTACTTCATTTCAAGAGATTGAGCACCAAAATAAGCCAAACCTTGCACATTCACCCCCCTGTATCCAGGAACAATGCGATATTAATTTCATAGGCCAAGTCAAAGGAAAGCAGAATACTATAAGGTGTCATTGAATTAGATGATCATTCATACCTGATCTCTTAAATCATTTCTGTGCCTTTCCCTTGTCGTTTCAGGACTTAGGAGTTGCAACAAAAGCTTTTAAATGAAGTACTTTTTACATTTTGACCCATACCTCAGATAACTAAACAATATTTCTGCAAGGTAGAGACAATACAAACAAAAAGCAAAAAGATCAGACATTATAACACCCGATTTTTCAGGATCTTCCCGTCTTCTTGAACAGATAAAGATATCAATGGAGATTTTCAATTCAGACATCAATCCAACATGTCACCAATAATCACCACATGAACAAAGCCCATCTTTGAAGTGGTGAAAACGATTAGAATCCCTCACAATAATCTCCCTTTCTGTGAGTTTTGATATGAGCTTTGTGACACTATGACAATCCCCACACACACGCAAATTCTTGTATATCCTAATACAAGTTTTAGGTGGTGTATTGAGAATACCAAACATAATAGCCAATCTTTCGCTGTGGTTGGCAAGGATATTTTCTTTCTCATCCACTTCAACATCCTGTAGTACAAAACTAGTGTCTGGGGTATAACCAAGGCTTTTTATCTTAGCATTTATTATTCCCAGTTCTTTAAGTATCTCTTCATACTGTGGGTGAGACTGATTGCCTGAATAAAAGACTTCAATCCTGTTATTCAGTTCAATTGAGCTCCACCCTGGTGTCTTCCACAAGCCTCTATCCCGAGCCAAAGATCTCACTTCATTCACCCCTTCCCATCGCCCAAAGTTTGCATAAAGATTTGACAACAAAACATAGTGTCCAGCATCTTGTGAATTAAGTTCAAACAAGTGACTTGAGGCTTTTCTACCCATCTCCACATTTCCATGGATTCTACAAGCGCCAAGTAGAGCTCCCCATACTGATGCGTCAGGTTTCATAGGCATGCTCTCTATGAAGTTATATGCAGTTTCTAATAGTCCAGCCCTACCAAACATGTCTACCATACAACCATAGTGCTTCAAAGTAGGCATGATTTCATATTCTTGCTGCATCACTTGAAAACACCATTTTCCCTGATCAACCAAACCAGAATGGCTACAAGCATTCAATAAAGATAAAAAGGTCACATGATCTGGCTTCACTCCTTCGTTTAACATTTCCTCAAAGAATTTCAATGATGTCTCTCCAAGTCCATGAATTCCATGACATGAGATCATGGTATTCCAAGGTACAGAGGTTTCCCTAGATACCTGATAAAATAAGGATATCGCTTCACTCAGCCTCCCACATTTTCCATACAGGTCAACAAGACAAGTACCAACAAAGACATCCAACTCAAGGTTTTCCTTGAGCACCTGTCCATGGATTTTCATTCCATCTCTCAGAGCTCCAAGATGTGCATATGCCGGTAAAATGGCCACCCATGTCCCTTGGTTAGGTTTCAAATCCTCATTTTCTTTCATCCCATGGTATACCTCAACAGCATCAGCAGCAAGACCATTTTGAGCATAACCTGTGATCATTGTATTCCACGAGATCACATCTTTATGAGAAAGCCTCTCAAAAACCTTTCGTGCAGAATCAGTAACGCCCAATTTGGCATACATGTCAATAACTCCATTTCCAATCACTATATCTTCTGTAATCCAACACTTCCTTGTGATGAATCCATGAACAGATTTAACCCATAAAGGATCCTTCATTTGAGCAACACAGGAAGACAAGCTGACTAGAGTCAGCAAATCTGGTTCAACCTTATTCGCTTGCATCCGATGGAAAAACTTGATTGCAACATATGGATGATTATTTTGCTCATATGCTGCAATTATGGAGTTCCATGACACTATATCTCTGACATACATATGGTCAAAGACATTTGGGACACATTTTAATTCACCAAATTTGGCATACATATTAATCAAGGCATTGGAAACAAATACATTAAACTCCAAACCATGTTTTATGACAAATAAATGGATCAGCATCCCCCGTAATAAGTCATTCAGTTGTGCACAAACTGAGAGCATAGTAGCAACAGTCACTGAATCCATCTTCACTCCCTCCAATATCATGTCATCCAAGATACTTAATGCCTCTTTAGCATCACCATTCTGGAAAAATCCAGAAATCATAGAATTCCAACATCCTGTATCACGAAATGGCATGTCCTTGAAAATTGTATATGCTCTATCAGCAAATCCAAAACGGCAATACATATGCACCAAGGAAGCAGCCACAAACACATCCCATTCCAACCCCGATTTCAATATACAGCAATGCAAGCTTGTGCCATCAAGTAAAGCACTACAAGCTTTCAACACAGGGGGGAAAGTATGAAAATCAGGTCTAACATCAGTTCTTGACAGCATCTCAAATGCACATTTCACTGCTTTACTGGACTTGCGATTTCGGACATAAGCTGATATCATTGAGTTCCAAGTGTAAGAATCCTTGTCTCGGACTTGATCAAAAGTATCCCGAGACAAGGAAACATTGCCAAAATAGGAATGCATATTGATAAGCCTGGTGGCGACAAATGAGCTTGTGGCTTTCCCTGACACAGTAAGAAGAGCATGAAGGCGCTTGACGTCCTCAGGTTTTGTGCAAGCTCTAAATAGCCTCTCAACATCAATCTCTCTGCTTCTTTCATCATTGCCATTAGCCAAATTGCTAGCGTTATAACAACGTAATAGGTAGCAACTTGACCTTGACAGATAGTCTAAAGAAATCCCATCCTTACAGACGGGTAGCAGTCTGCAAACAAAATAAATAATTTAAAATGATGAACATCTGAGATAGCAGAAACCAAAACAAAATACAGCTGTAGTATTTGAAATGCCAAACCAAAGAGTTCTACTATATACTTCATTTCAGCATCCCATTAATTATTCAACGACATCTAAACTTTGGCCAGCTTCAAAACTTATCAACCACTGGCATGAAAATATAAATTTAGATCATTAAACTTGGAATCAAACTACCTCCGCCATGAAACGGGAATGGTAATTATTATATTGGATATAACATAGCTTCATTTCAGAATTTGTTAATCAAATTATAAACGTATTTAATCAACATTTCCAGAAAACCTCAAAATAAGAAAGTCAGAAAGTACTAAATTCAACTAACGCAAAAGAAGACTTAAACTGCTTCCAAACCGAAATTGTACCAAAGAAACCAGTTGAAACTCCTTTCTCGAGAACAGTCATTTACATGCAAGATACAGAAAAATATCCGCAAGATAGATTAACCAAAGCTTAATCGCATACCTCAACATTCATTTAAGATTAAATGCACTGCAAACTTGCAATTCTGTAATGAGAAACCAATTGTTAGGGTTTAAGGAGATCAATTTGGGGGTTTAACCGTAGAGATATCGTATCGGGAGAAAACCAAAAGTAGCATGTGCTAACTGGTGAGGCATCCTGGGCTAGGCGATATTGGGCTTTAACCCAATAGAGAAGGAAATAGGCCCATAAACAAGAAATGGATCGGAGTCTGATCCATAAATGACGATTTGATGACTGCGTCCCTGTTCTCCGTCACCTCTTTCTCTTCACCAGAGTTGAATTCAACGACACCAACCGCTAATTAAAATATAAACAAATCAAAAGCAGCGCATCTTTGAACTTTCAACTGCATTTCCAAAAGGTTGTATAATAAAAACAAACAATGAAAAGGAAAAAACTATGCTACTGTTTCCTCCTCACAATGGATATTTCTCAAGGAGCTGTTGAAAGTCAAGTCTGCGCTTCTTTTTCCCCTGCATTGATTATGCCCACATCGTCAAATTTTCAAATTTTGACTATAGCACCAATCTGTTTTTCCTTGTGTATTTATTCTTCTCACCTCTGGGCTTTGCTTTCTTTTTCTCCATGAATCCCGTGTGTTCCAATTTCCCTACTTTTCTTGATTTTGTTATCCCTCGGTTTGCAATCCAGGGGCACAAGAAATATAATTTTTTAAAACCCCTCTTTTTCTGTTCTTGAAGAGAAATATTGGGTTGAAATTTTTTAGCTATCTTGTTCAGGATTTCAGCTGCAGATTAGAATTAATTCTAGTCATATCATATACGTGGAGTGCTTCTCAAACTTACAGAGTGTTAGTAGAAGGAAAAAAATATTTGTATTTAGCTGGAATAGTGAGGATTTTGGGGGTTTCTCTTGTATTGATTATTGTAATTATTACTGTTTGTTATTTGGATGTGAAATATATCACTATAAGATTGCAGAGAGAGAGAGAGAGACAGAGAGAGAGAGAGAGAGAGAGAGATGGATGGATCGAATGGTAGCTCTGGCTCGCCGGCGCCTTTTCTGTTGAAAACATATGAGATGGTGGATGATACTCTAACTAATGCTGTTGTATCTTGGAGTCGAACAGGGCATAGTTTCGTGGTTTGGAATCCACCTGAGTTTGCTAGAGATTTGTTGCCTAAGTATTTCAAGCACAACAATTTTTCCAGCTTCATCAGACAACTTAATACATATGTAAGCCTCTTTGATTCTTGCCATTTCTTTGATCAATCGTCTATCAAACTATCATGCTAGTTTATCTCCTTGTATTTGCTCAATGACCTGTGATTTGTGTTTTTTTGTGTGTATGTTTGCGCGCTCTTCTTGCTTGTTGTATATTGTATGCATGTATTTAGATGCTGAAACTGGAAAGACAAACAAGACAAATTACAGATTTCATGATCTGATTTACTGTGAATGCACACTAAATAGACAGACATGATGATTAATTGTTGTATCAGATTCTATGATGATTAAGGTTTAGGAATTCAACTGGTTTAGGTAAGTTCTTTTCTTGGTTAGACAGCTGAGTAACTAACTAGATGTTTGAGATGACCTGACTCGAATTTCTTTCAACTTTTAGGGCTTCAGAAAGGTTGATCCGGATCAGTGGGAGTTTGCAAATGAAGAGTTTATTCGCGGACAAAGGCATCTACTGAAGAACATCCACAGGCGAAAACCTATTCACAGCCATTCGGGCAATGGGAATGCAGTACCCATAACCGACTCAGAGAGAGAGGAGTTTGAGAAGGAGATTGAAAAGTTGAAGCAAGAAAGAGTTTCCCTCAAGACAGAAGTGGAGAGGTATAGACAGAAGAATCGAGGATATGAGCAAGAGCTGAGATCGCTGGGGCAGACATTGCAGGGCATTGATCAAAGGCAGCGGCAGCTGGTGGATAACTTGGCTCATCTGTTGCAGAGCCCTGGCTATGGCTCGAGTCGGATGGACCAGTCCGATTCCCCAAGCAAGAAGAGACGGCTGCTGGCTCTGCACTACTTGAAAGACGAAGCCAAGTTGATCAAAGAGAATCCCAACCCTTCATCTCTTCCACTGTTAGACTTGAAACAAGTTGAGAAGTTGGACTCATCTCTAACTTTCTGGGAGAAATTCCTTCGCGGGATTGACCAAATCCCTTCAGAAAACGTACTTGATTTTGCTGGAGCGGTAAGTGCAGAATCTCCATCCTCGCCTATGGAGTCTGATATCAATGTCCCACCTTGCACGCCTGAGTGCATTATCCCAGGATCACCTTCACATGAGTGTTATTCTGAATCTTCGGGTTATGTTGAAAGCCCAGCAATATCATCCATCCGCATTGATCCTGACTCGAGGCCTAACAAGCCATCAGGAGTTGACATGAACATAAGTCCGGCCAAAAGTCCGGATGCTAGATCAGCTGAAGCTCAGCAGGGGAGTAGTACTTTTCAGTCTGTGCCTGCTAATGATGTGTTTTGGCAGCAGTTTCTGACGGAGGCTCCTGCTTCGTCTATGGTGCAGGCGGAACAAAGAGAGTTGTATGATAGGACGACAGATCCTAGTAGATTTGCAGATGAACACAAGCCTTGGTGGATTGTGGATGGCCTTACACAACACATGGGGCATCTCACTCAAGCTGAGAGGACCTGACACGGTTCTTTTGAAGTTTTGTATCGTCTTAGAAGATGCCATGATGATATATGTTAGATGATGCATTTGGTTTTCTTGTTTTAGATTTTAGTTATTTTACATGTTTTTTTTTTTTAACTGTGTATCATGAGACTACATATATATAGGTATTCTGTGCATGATTTGATGAGTATATCTTTGTCTATGTATATATTATTCATTCTCTTTCTCTCTCTCCCCCCCTCCTTCTGCAAGCATCAGGAAATGCATGCAGACATTCTAATCATCTATGTACAGGAAACTATGCTGATTGCCTTGTTGAAGTTTGAACATATGTGTGTGTGAGCTGGGTTGGAATATTAATCACTAAAAACTTATAACTAGAACATAAATTTTTGGGATATATTTATAGACCAACTATGGAGGGTATATACACTAAGGACCCGTTTGGTAGGCCTGAAAAGGGATGATTAGATAAGTTATCTGCCTGCTACAGTGGTATTTGGGGTGTTTGGTAGCCCAGTTAAAAAAAATCGCGGCCCGACGGGCCGCAGATAAGTTATCGCGGCCCGCGCCAAACAGTATCAAAAATGCACTTTTTTAACTGTTGCGCCCAGCATCTGTATCTAGGCTATTTGGTCCGATAGGAACACTGTTTGCTCCAGATTTCCATCTTGCCCTCTCATTTGTGTCACTCTCACCGTCTGCCATCTTTCTCTCTCTCTCTACTCTCTCCATCCACCTCCCTCTCTCTACTCTCGTCTGCGACTCTCTCCATCTTTCTACTCTCGACTGCAACTCTCTCCATCTCTCTCCATCCACCTCTCTAACCCGATCTCTGCCATCTCGCTCTCTACCGTCGGCTACCCCTTTGGCCATCCCGTCGGCTACCCCTTTGGCCATCCCGTGAGCTCTGAGAGGGCGGCAGGCGGTGCGAGCGGCGGTAATGGTGGTGTGCGGCGGTAGTGGTAGCCATCGCACCATGGCCGCCGTCTCTTCCGTTCATCCATGGCCGTCCTCACTCTGCCGCCGCCTCGTCCGATTTGGGGCTGATGGTGTTTGATGATTTCAATGAGAATTGTGAGTTCTGGGTTTCGTTTGGATTTTGATTGGGTTTGTCCGTTCGATTTTGTTGACGGGTGAGTTTGTGTATATGGTATGGC
>JAYDZE010465118.1:0-16095 GCA_034509125.1 Monilaria moniliformis
TACGGGCATCTACTCGAAACGTAGATCGAGACTATAACATTTAATTTCAGTAAATTAAATGTTTTGATCATATTAAAAATTGGTCAAACTCTTCGATTCCAACAGAATTATATAGAATACTGCAATCCACATTCTGCATCTGAAAATCCTCAAAAAAAGAGTCATGATATGCTAATCATCACTACGTAGATAGATTGGATACAAGATAACGATAGCAAGCAAAAGCGAAGCTAAAGACAACGCGATGTTAGCGGCTATACAGCTCTACACATTGAAGTTGATATGTTGAAAGCAAATTTCATCATAACGTCCTAGTAAAAAACCAAGATAGTAGAGAAAAAGCAGACCTTGTTGACATTGGGAACCAAATTTTGCAATAATTTGACTCTTTCGGCTATTCTCTCTTTACGCAACTACAACAAGAAAAAAATATATTGTTAAATGAATTATAATCAAGTTTCCAAATATGCACTTGCATCCTGAAATTAAGCTGATCTCCTGAAACTACTAGGCATACCCCTTTAGCTATACTGTGTGGATCAGTCGTTTGGCCTCGTCTAGCTAGTACACTCGGACGAATTCCAGGCAGATGGGGCGCTGCCTGTACAGTTAAAATTCATAGCTGCTTTTTTATATTAATGTGTATGTTTTAGAGTGAACTTCAAATTTAGTCCCTATAGATGGGACAAAACACAAATAACCCCCTGGATTCAAAAAAATCATAAAATACTCTCCTGGACTCGAAAAAAATCACATTTCACGTACCTGGACATAAATTTTGTTCCAAAAATGTTTGTAAACCCTCAAGGGTATAAATGTCCTTTTGACTTTATTCCAGCTGACATTTTAAAATATCATAACAGGTACTTAACTATTAGCAAGATATCATAACAGGTACCTAAGCGGAAAAAAACGTGAAAAATATATAATTAATATTTTAACAATTAATCTTTCTTGATTTTCATTAATTTCTATGACTTAAAAATTAGTGCCGAGATTTTATGTATTACGAACCATGTACGAACCAATTTGGACATGGTAAAACAATTGAACATGAAACCTTTAGCCTTATGCCTTAACCACTCAATTGTTTGGCCAATACACACAATATACCTTAAATTTTGTCAAATAATAGTAAACATTATTGAAATTGTAGTATATATGGGAAAAGAGTCTTAGAAAGCTGCAATGAATTGAAATATATCAGATATTCAGATATCAGTTTGAATGGTTGCTAGCATATCTAGAAGCTCACCTTATTCATCAAAAGCTTTGTACTTCATGCATCATAAATTTCAACAACCTACTTTAGCCACATAAAAACTTATGTCAAATTGTCTGATTGTAAAATATTTCAAGATTCTAATCCAAATTCAGTGATATATATAATTATTGCATCACGTATATAAATATAATTGAGATATGGGTTTGGATCTTCTTGACTTTTCTCCATAAGACAGTTATAAAATAATAATCATTATTTAAGGATTCTAATTAACATTTAATACTAAAAATATAAACTTAAAAAGGTATAGTATACAATAATTAGGGATTCGCCAACTTTAACAATTAATTGTTAATTAAATATAAAAAATAATTATACATCTTGATTGTATTAGTGAATTTTAATTATAATTTTAAAATAAAACTAAAACGTAATAGATTGAAACTGAAGAAAAAATAATTAAAATGAAAAAATAATATCCCATGAGAGCAATAAGGATTAATGAAATTAATGAAAAGTAAGAAGAATTAATGAAATTAGTAAGAAGGATTAATTATAAAAATATTAATTATATATTTTTCATTTTTTTTCATTTAGGTACCTGTTATGATATTTTGCTAATACTTAAATACTTGTTATGATATTTTTAAATGTTAGCTGAAATAAAGTGAAAATGACATTGATACTCTTGAATGGTCCAGGGATATTTTGGGAACAAAATTTATGTCTAGGTACCTAAAATGTGGTTTTTTCAAGTTCAGATGGATATTTGTTATTTTTTCGAGTATAGGTAGGTAATATGTATTTTATCCCATCTTCAGGGACTAAATTGAAGTTATGGAAATACTTTTTGAAATATATGAAATATCGTACCAAAGTTTGTTTATTTATTGTTATTATTATTACCAAACTTTGTTTCAGAAGACACATTATTATATTAAAATCAAATATAAGATTGACCGTATCCATATATGATGATAACCTAGAGTGAAATTCGAATTTCAATCAACATAGGTGACAATGACCCCAAAATTCCCTATATATAGATGAGTTGGTATTCACAATTCTCCAAAGTAAACAAGTGATCACTAACGAGTTTACGATCTTCTCATCTTTATCTTGTGCAATGGCCGAAACCCTAGCTTCCGCTGCCGCCACCGTCAAGCAACCCGCCCCAAAAACCCTAATCCTAGTGAGCTCTGACGGCGAGCGCTTCGAGATCGCCGAATCCGTGGCCGTGCAGTCGGTAACGATCAAGAACGTAGTGGAGGACGGCTGCGGCGGCGACCCGATCCCGCTCCCCAACGTCACTGGTAGAGTCCTAGCTAAGGTGATCGAATACCTCGAAAACCACGACGGCGAGCAAAATAAGGAAAACGACAATGACTTGCTCAGCGTCCCACTGAAAGAGCTCTTCGAGTATATTTTGGCCGCCAACTACCTCAACATCCAAGATCTCAATGATCTCGTCGCGCAGAAGATCGCCGATTCGATCAAAGACAAATCGCCGGAATGTGTGAGGAACTTGTTCGGAATCGAAAACGATTACTCGCCGGAGGAGGAGGCGGAGGTTAGGAAGGAGTTCGAATGGGCGTTTGACGATATCAACGATGATTGATCGCTCAAGGATTTAGGGTTTCTGTTTTTTAGAAAGTAAGTATTAATTAGGGTTTTTTTTTAGACGTTATTTATTTTTATATTTGTAGGTGAAGAACTCGTTATTTATTATATCATAGATACTTTTCTATATATCGATTGGATTGGTTCCATATTTTAAGGATTGTATCAATTTCGGTTAGTTGCATGGAATTACTCCAACTAGGGTATAGTGATTGCTGTTGGTAAATGCATTATTTTATTTAATAAAAGGTTAATTTTACACAATTGAGACGATGGATTTCAAAATAGGAATTTAGTTTAATAAACTGTTAACTCTGCACAACCTAGGCATAACCAGACAATGCTTTTCGAAAGCACTCCTTAATCAAAATTTAACGTCGCTATAGAAAGCCCTCCTTAATCAAAATTTAAGTTGTTACAAAAGTTTGAATCAATTAAATTTTCAAAACAATGGCTAAAGTTTGAGATTAATAATGAAATTCTCAAAATCTGCAATAATTGGGTCTTTTTTAGAGTTAATATCTAAAAATATTCATTCTCATATCATATACTTAAAAAGTATCCACCAAAATAAATTAATTAATTAAATATGTTCGATTTTGATATAAGATTACAAAATTGCTCTTATTTTTTATTTTCCCAATTTTAACGCATCTTTTTCTTCCATCACTACCATTCTTCCCTTTTTACAATCACCATATCCATATGACTGGCTAAAAAGAAACTTTTTCCATTCATTTTTAAGGTATAAATATCAATTAAGGAGATTTGTTCATAGCCCTCCTCTTCAATGTACCTTAGTTGTTAATGATGAATAACTTAGGTTATTCATGACTAATAGCTTAATTGTGAATTACGGAAGCAAAATAGTAATGTGGATATTCTTTTAGTTTTTTATGTGTATAGTTTTTAAATTTGTTATCTCAATTTAGGCATTTTTTTACCCTTTTGGGCTCGTTTGGTACATATGATTAGAGTATGATATATCTATGAAATTCTGATATCTTATTTGATACGCAAAACACGGCCATTTGTGGAAAATAAAGCCTGCGAATATTATAGAAAGAGAGTCGAGAAGGAACAATGAGTCAAGAGAGTGAGTGTTATTGTTATTGTTAGTGTTGTAAATAAAACTAGGGCACAACAATTAAGGGTGCGGGTGTCATGCGGATATTGCAGGTATTCGGGTAATACCCACTCAAGTACCCAATCCCGAAAATCCCTTTGCTCCAATACCTGACTTGACCCCAATACCAAATTTTTTGGGTGTCGGATACCCTATATCTGCCGCGTATCGGATCGGGTCGGGAAATATCCGATACCCAATATGCTTGGGCTTTCAAAGGTGTTCATGATCCCTGATCAAGGTTTTTGGTTCAGGGTTTAGGGTTTAACGAGTGTGGCGTTATTTCTTTTTTAATTATTTTGTTTTGTTTTTAGGATGTATATCATATCAAAAGTCGGGAGTAAGCTCTGTTACTGAAAATTGAGAATAAAGTTTTGAGCGTTAAAGTGCAGTAAACTCTTTTATAGGTTAATCGAATGATTTGCAGCTTGTTAAGTATAATCTTTTGAATTCGAATACAAAATTATGTATTGTAAATTTGATATCCTAATTTTTATAAGTTGGCGTCATCGTTATGAATTATTCTTTTAATAAAAATCGTGAATTTTAGTTTTGCGGGTTCTTGTGGGGGCGACTTTGATTGAGTTTTGGTATTCAATGTTTCCAGATTTCATGTATGTTACTTTTCAGTAATATGCAATTTTTTCTTGGTTGAATCTAGTGACACCGAAATTTTTGTTGCCTGACAAAATTAACAAATTCGCAAAATTTTGAATGTTTAAAACTAAATTAAAATATAAGTTATAAATCAAATAAACATGAAAGATGAGGTTATAAAAGACTATCAACTCTAAAATATCCATTTGTGTTGTTTGCGCATAAGCGTATAAATGTATGTAAATACGGATCGAGTGAAGAATTTGATGGAAACGATATATGTTCAATTAATTCACATGCAACGGTGGTTTTGGGTGAAGGAGATCTTCGTTATGTTGTGGGAGAGAGAAAGGGAATTACATTTATATTCTCAATGCACAACATCATGAAAATTTATTACTAAGTCGATACGATAAAACCCAAATATCCAGGATACTGCGTAGAAAACATGAAAATAAATTCAAACAGTCTCTTCTTTTTTTTTTCACTCAAATTCATAATAATATTTTCTTAAAGTATCGACGTGATATTAGTTTTCCATATTTTTCACATTGAGAACATATGATTAAAAAAAATAGTATAATAAAAATGTCCATCTTTTTGTATCCCTCCTTTTCTTATAATAAATTTACAACTAAAAAGAACATACCCTAAAAAGTCATTAGCTCAAAGCCCAAAGGGAGTTTTAGTTATCAGCCAACTCAAAAAAAAGAAAAAAGAAAAAAGAAACAAAAACAAAAACAAAAACAAAAACATTGAAAAACAAAACAAAGTTAAGTGAGCATTGTATTCCGTTACAATTAGATAAGCTTTTGTAGCAATAAGTGCATAGTTGAAAAGTAGTTACTATAATTTACAAGATCCAGAATTCTCAAACAATATCAGTGCAAGTATTATTCTCACGTGGTATAAATTAATTAATTATTGATAAACATTGTGCCAAAACCTTGATACCAGAAACGCCAGAACAGAATGGCAGACAAACATATGTGCAGAACTCAATGAAAAAAATCACACACACACGTCATAACTTGTAACCTCGGACCTAAAACTTGTATAGACAAAGACATCTCGAAAAGTGAGAGAGGGCAAGAAAGCAATGGAGGGATGGAAGACACTCCTCCGGGGACGGCAGAATCGCAACACGCTACTTATCCCAGTCACTTATGAAGGTTTCTATCAAGGTGCGTCCATTGACAACTTTGGTTATTCCTATAATCAAATCATACGCCATTCCTTCCTGGAGGAAATGAATTTGCAGTGTGACAAACGTCAAAAGGCCAAGAAGATTGAACTTGATGAGATGAAATATGTAGGTGAAGCTCTCTACATATTTCTTTGTGGAAGGCATACCTGGGAACTGAGGAAACGGAGCGCAGATATCTCAGCAAATGTTACTCCACCAACGAAAACTACAAGGACTAGATCACGCCTTCCATTTGCCACTCTGGAGAAAAATACTGTTAGTTAAAAGAAACATGTCTAGAATCCTTATTCTTCCATTAGACTATCCGAGGACTTAGTTATGCCAAACAAGAATGCTAGTCAGTGTAATTTCATCAATTAGGAAAGGTTGAGGAATACTTCTCCGAACTGTTCAGCAATCCAGGCAGTGTGTCATATGAAGGGATGCTAGAAAATCCACCCTGGACAAGTATAAAGGAATAAATATAATCTATTTTTGATATAGCAAAACAGAGGGATGACGAGGAAGATAGGAAAAGATGACTGACTCTCTTGGTCTCCAAGTGTGGACCAGGCAGCAGCTTCAGTATTTCTTCTAAGGAGCGCCTATAAGATAAATTTTGCACGACGAAGATTAAAAGAACACAAACTGGGCAGGAAATAAATCAGTGTCGAGTACAACATAACTTGATGGTTGATTTTTCGCGATAGTTAGATATTGTTAAATTCTGATGTCATCTTCACTTACAAATAGATTCTTATTGCACCTGGTCGTAGAGTTTGAGCATATAATGCAAAAAAGTCAAAGTATTCAAGCAACTATAAACTACGTGGCAGGAAAGTCGAACAACTTGTCATAAGAAGAACCAGAAACCCCCAGAAAAGCACACTTGAAAGTAAATGAATCGATCTTCATTTGCCTATCAGCCAAATTCTAGTCTTAAGTAGCAGCTCGGGAAACTAAATTCAGAGAAATGAAGCTTGAAGAAGACAATATTGTAAATAGAAGAAATCATACTCATTCAATATTTATTTATTCCCCTATCAACATAGTAAGCACATACTTATACTCATTATCATGTTTCAACTGAGGAGGAGAAAAGCCAATAAACTAAACCAACCAGAGACACATTGTCTGCATAATAAACATGCTCCTGTTTTTTGTAAAATAGGAGAACTTTGGAAATAAGCTCACCATCCAGATCGTATCGCCTGCTGTACAAGTCGAATGCTGAGAGGTGCGTATCCAGAGAAGACATATGAAATATCATTCGGACTGATAGAAAAAAGTTAATTGTCAGAAGAACGAGACATGAAAAAATGTCATCGCACAGCAGTTATGTTGAATATTGCTCTTGGCTAAGCTTTTATAATTATAATCATGCATACTTGAAACAAAAAATAAAAAACAATACTTTTGACAGTTAAAAATAAGAAATGGAAGACGTATATTACAGAAGCATAGGTAAGACATATGCCACGGAGCAAGGCACCATGTTATCTAGGTAATACTACATAAGCAAATGTCCTAGAGGTAACAAAAGATTCTTAAGACGGTTTAAAAATAAAAAATTGAAGACATATATTACATAGTCTAAGATACTACTGCACATGCCACGTAGCGAGGCACCATGCTTGCTAGGAAACGCTGCATAAATGTCCCAGAATAGCAACTTCACCATAAAAATAAGAAATTAAAGGGTCATAGTAAATTGATATTTCAAAAACAAGCAAGATTTAAGCCTAAGTTAATTTACTACACCATCAATTAGCACAAGTCCATAATAGGAGAACTCATACATAGTTTGTGGATACAAGCTATTACTCAGCACCAAACATCTAACATCACATTCTTATAAGCAAGCAAGAAGTGTCAAATGTAGAAGGAAAATTACTTAGCGGTGTCTGTGTCCTCAACTAGAAGTTGCAAAGCACGTTTTATGGTCAGCCAGTTGCCTCTTGAGTCCTGGAAGACACAACAGAATAGAAACCATATCAAAGATTCTACTGAGGGATTATACTAGGTGATAGGTGTATAGAAAGGAAATCCTAATTTAAACCTGTTTCCTAAGCAGCCCTGCCTTCTCCAAGCTATCCAGTGTATTAATATGCTCGGGGCCATAGCTCATAAGCAGCTCTCTCCTGTTCAAAATGTTGAAGATTTTAGAGCAATTTTTAACGTTCTTTACAAATTTTTAAAAAAAATGAAAACTCTATATGTTCCACTTGCCTCAAATAGTCAAAATGCTTTTTGGGCAACCCTGAGTTGGTAATTGAAAATAAGATTAGAAGGCGTAGGACTTTTTCAAGAGGCTCCTGCTTGCAAAGCAATTCTTCAATGTAATCAAAGCATCTGCAGTGAGACATCATTATTCTCATTTAATCAGATATTGGTAGCACATTGACCACAGGCAACAAAAAATGAAAGTGGCATGTATATTAGAAATTCAATTAGAATGAACTAGAAATATGAACTTCAGGCCTGTTGGAAGACCCACTATGAGGACAGCAGGCATGTCAGTTGAACATAGGTCCTTTGGATTTACACATGAATGTGGAGAAAAATTAGCAAAGATGCCTTTGAATAATTGGCCACAAAGCCAACAGTCACCAAAGTCTCATTCTCAAATGCTACAAGTCCCATTATTCATGGCCTGTTTTCCATTTTGGGCCATCCCATGTAACATGGTCTGTTTCCTTTTTAAGACACTTTTATTACTCACACAACTTCAAAATTACTCACATCACTTCTCAACTCTCCTAAATACCCGTGCCCAAAAGAAATGTGCCATAAATAATGAGACGGAGTGAGTATAAAACAACATTGGTTCATGAAAAATGTTTCTTGCATGAATAATGTTAATTTCTAATATTTGGCAAAAATTACTTGATTTACAAATTTAAATGGCTCAAGTGGTCTGCTGGCTTAAAGCATAAGAAGACCTGGTGTAGTCACTTGATATAAAAGAAAAGAGTCCACCAGGAAGGAAAAAAAAATAATGCCCGACATCTAATAGTTGCTCATGGGCATAGCTGACTGGATGAGTGTTTTCTAGCAGTAAATAATCAGAAAGGAGCATGAGCTTAGAAAGTGCCAATGGGAAGTAGCTGATTCAGAATGGCAAGTATGTAGCTTAATTTATTACTTGTTATTAGACAGGATTTTACGAAAAAAATTCTTTCTAGGAGGGAACAAACATTTCTTTTTTTGTTCGATGCGAAGAGCCAGAAGAAAAACCCTTTTTTCATTCTATTTAAGAATAAAAAGGGATTCTATCATATTCATATATCATATTTATTTATAGTGAAATCTTATCCCCGGATTTCCACAAAAGAATCATTTTATGTTCACCATTTGACAATTGACACTCCAGATTATATCTATGAAATGTTGCCAGTACAGCAACAAAAACTCCCACAATCATCACTAAAGATATCTTTACAAAGAGAAGGGTGCATAAGATGTTAAAGGTCATAGCATACATGTCATAGCTCTGAGCCTCCACAAGCGTTTGTTCCATATCAAGTCTCTCGGCAAATACCGATTTTGATGTAAATGTTGTCAAATGCTGAGCAAGATTTATGTGCCTCTGAATTGACATAGAGATTTTGTTAGTTCAAATACACGTAACAACTTTCCAACATAAGCTTGGACTGTCAGAAAGAAACTCACAGTCATTTCTGGCAATGAGTTAAGCTTCTTCACAAAGTCCTTCAACTCAGACACCGTCTGTGTCTGCACACAGAGAGCAGAAAGTAGTAAAAACTCATATAATGTATAAAGTGCTTTGTTAAAATGAAAGTCAACATCTAAGAATTTGAGAAAAGGTGTGATAAATTTCCATATCACCATATACACAGTCAGTAGTTCACATATTGTCACGGTACGTCCACATCACATCTATCTATCTTTTTCTTTCTTCTAAGACAATTTTTTATTGAAAAATAAAGAATATAGAGATTACAGCGATGAGGAAAGACCTTAAACTTATTGTAATTCGAGGCTCACTTGGCGATTCGAGTTCCATATCTCATTTCTCACAAAGTCATAATTGTATATGATACATTCCTGAAAGATTTCCGATCTCGCAATCATCTATTTCTCCATTTCTCGTGCCACGTGTTCACTAGTCATTTTCTTATGTAAGTTCACACTCCACATAGAAATATTCAGTTTTTCATGACTGCACTTAATTACTTCCTTTAAGGACCCTTGCTGAAGTTACAGAAAAACAATGGAAAGGCCACTGAATCTCAGAAAGAGGGTTCATTTTACACAAAAGTTTGCAAGAATAGTTTAAATTCTAATACACATGAGAAACAGTGAGCTGTAATTATTTTTACACTTTCAAAGATGTTTAATTCTGAATAGCATAAGAACAGCATACTTCAAGAAAAAACAAGAAGAGATAATTGGCTCGATGCTAGAGGTAAAGTCAAAGTCTTAGCTTGATGTGATATTAATTAAAATTCTAGGACAAAACTAACCATTCTTGTGCTTGATTAGTTATCAATAAGAATTCTATGATAAAAACTAAGAATTGGTTCAAATGAATACAAGTTGAATAAAAGCCAGCTCAACAGGTTTTTGACTACTTACAGTAGTCGAAATCTCTGTATAGTCTTGTTTCATGGATGTCGCCTTTTGACGAAGAACCTGAAACATGCTAAATATTGCAATTAAAGCAGCAGAGCTTCACTAGTACTAGGCAAGAAGGCTTCCAGAACAATAATTGGAAACACCATGCGCTGTGCTAAAAAAATGGCTTAACCTGGACAACAACTTCAAAATTCAGATCCCGTGTCTCTTTGAATAATTTGTCACTGCAATAAAGGTAGCATAATGGTTTACAGGTTTAGTGAAAATAAAATCAAATATCAAGAAAGATCATGATAGATATAGATAAGTGAAGTTATGCACAAACATGGGAGAATTAAAGGGAAGATCAAACCTAGGTCTAATATATAAGTCAATGGTGAATGTGAAGAGAATGGGGAAGGAATAGAAAGCAACTTGACTAGAAAAAAGGAAAGCAGGATAAGAAATTCATATTGTAGAAAATATAGAAATAAGTTCGGCTAAACAATTGCCATCATGCCTTCAAGAGAAAATGACAACAAAAACGATCAAAAGATACAGTTAAGGTCTGCACCCAAAACATCCCTTCAAATTCAACTGAAATTCTTCATTTCCAAATCAAATACGTTATAACAAGAACATGAGCATCATCAGTAACAAAATGTTGGTTACCTAGAATTAAGGGGAACCTTGGTCTTCTTCCCTTCTTGCTGATTTCCCATAATGGATGCATCTAGCTCCACAGCTCCATTTTTTACACCAAGAAACTGCATTAAACCTATTAGAGATAGCTTATAAACAAAACCAGAAAGGAAATAAAAAGAATAACTATACTATGCTATTGATAAGCAGACGCAGGGAGCATGTCATTCTGCGTTTGTTTGGCTGCTGTGAGTGCTTTATACATTTAAGTTAACAAGTTAACTCAAAGATGTCTGATAAACATTCTAAATTTTAAGAGCAAGTTGCATCTATCAGAAATAGTTTTCAAAAAGGTTTTCATAGAATTATAATGTTCAAATTCAAAATGAAAGCTACAGATGTCAGCATCCTCATTTTATGTACAGTAGCACTAAACAAGTTTTAGTCATTAGAATAAGACTGGAGCTTGTGTATTATTCTTGATCTAAAAAAATGAACATCGTCATTAATTTCATTCACACTTGCACTATTACCTCGTCGATCAACCCCTCATATGTTAATTGAGTAAGCATAGGAGTTATCATGTCCACCTGCGAGAAGAAAACAACATATTCAAAACCGCAAAGACCCGTATATGTGTCAATTAAGAAAACATGACCAAGTATCATTAAGTTGTATAAATTCACCTAAACTGAAATTAAATGTTAAAAAGTTTGTTATTGATAAAAACTCGAGGAGACTATTTAGAAAAGTCAATAACAAGTTGCTTGAAGATATAAAATGCAAGCCTACTTCTACTAAATAAATGAAAAAATATTAGCTGTCACTTGCTTAGCCCTTCCTCCAAATATCTTTCACTAAAAACAGAACCTTTTCCCAAAGCTATACAGCAAAGAATCCCGATGGATGCATGCAAAAATATGAAGACTGAAGAAGAAAGAAAGAGTTGTTCTCCCCAAAAATTTTTTGCAAAAGAACCTTTTCATTGAGTTGTTACTATTCAGAGCAAGATTAGTAACAACTTCACATGCAACTCTCCTTGTAACATG
The DNA here is from genome assembly GCA_034509125.1 of Monilaria moniliformis. NCBI lineage: Eukaryota > Viridiplantae > Streptophyta > Magnoliopsida > Caryophyllales > Aizoaceae > Monilaria > Monilaria moniliformis. The sequence goes on from JAYDZE010465118.1 coordinate 12,024, forward strand.
TAGTTCCTGCTTTTTAGTGTACAAACTAATAGACAGTTAGCAGGAACTCTAAGAATGTCCTGGGCATCATATAATCAATTGAACAAAAAAATTACTCAGAGTTGCAAAACTCTAACTTTAGTTCGTAAAATGAGAGGAGGAGGGTACAAGGATAAAGAAAAAGGAGGAAAGAAGACGTACCTCTCTATCCAAAAGTACAAGAGTACTTATTTCTGGAAGTGGAATGCCCATCTGTGGTTTTTTAAAAGAACAGAGTCAGTAGTTTACTTCTGCAAGATCAACCAACTTTATTGAAGATGTCTTGTGACTACAAACAAAAATTAGTTACATTTGAAGTATTAACAGGTTCTTCAGTTTGCATACGAGTCAAGATATCAGCAACACGTGCAGCTCCTTTCCCTTTGGCCCTAACATTTGGTATCAGTCCACAAGAAAACTGCATTTTCATTTACATAGAGTCATAAAACAAATAATAAAAAGATAAATAGAAAAGAATGGAAAGAAAATCTAATCAAAGTAAAAAAATACACTTTCATAGAAAAAACGGTAACAGTCTCACAGACCAAAATCCAAAAGACTAATGCTCGAACTGTTGAAGAATAGAATATTAGTGAATATGAAAGTAATACCACTACAAAAGTACTACATTTTTATGTTCAAAAGTAATACCAATAACAAAATTCTTACATTTTACATTGGAAAATATTATATTATATTACTTTCACAAAAATATTATTTGGTGTTCAAAAGTATTACTTTGCGGGAGTATCGCTTTTGTGTTCAAAAGTATTGCTTTTATGCACAAAATTACTTAGATTTCTCGTCTCACATATTTTGGTCCGTGACCATCCCATACAAGCTCTGGTTTTATAACAGTAAACACGATAGTAACTAAAGTTTGAAGGCTCTCCAACATCGACAAACCATAACATTAAATCAACAAACCTCAAGATTGTGAATGGCTTTGGCAATATTCCAGAAAGCAGTTTCATCTCCTTCTACCAAACACTCCTGTTAAGCATATCCTCATAATATAAGAGACATGTAGTCAATAGTTGAAGAGAATGACAGTGTATGTTGAATTATAGATAATTGGACATAAACCCATACTTTTTCAGTTAGGTCAAGTTCAAATGATAACACATCCTCGTCAAGCGGAAGCATATATAAGGGAAACTCTCCAATGTTCAAAAGTTCACGTACTTTTTCCTCCGCAAGTACCTGTAGACAGCAAATATAAATGTAAGGGCCAGTGCCATCATAAAGTAATTCCTAAAACCTACCAGTGCTTTAATACATGTTGCTTACATTTTCACAAGAAACCAGTCTGCGCGGAACAAAGTAAAGATAATATTCTCTGTGAAGCCCTTTGGAGGTATCATTATGAATGGTGGAGCAGATGAATCGCATCAAGTCAGGTTGAGCTCGAACAAGGAAGACCACTTTGGTTCTTTCTGTTTGAATTGGCTCAGCTGTTAGATGCCGCAATTCAGCACCATTTTCCTGATCATAAAAGGCACCGTTACTTCAATTTTCTATTATTTGGTTGAGACGGTGTTCTGATTAGTAACAGCACACTTGCTATCAAACACAATATCAATTAAGTTCTCAAGGATTCATTTAGTGCTTTCATTCACTGTATTCTAACCATAGCCATAGACTATGTGAAAACAAATTCAGGAAGCCAAAACTGCAGAGCAATTATTTTGATCCTCATGATGAGTAAAGCGAGATTCGTATAGATTCCTAAAACTTGTGGCGCCAAAGGAGAGAGTGAAATTACATCTACTTGGATGTTCGGATATCGAATGATAACCCGCATTTAACAACAGCGATGCCCTAAATTGAATTCAAGCCATAAGCTTCAACTCTTGAAGATGCAAAAAGAGTCAAATTCTTAAAATCAAACAAAACAACAATCACACAAACACGAAATACCTTTAGTTCTGAGCTCTGGACAAGAAGTGACAGTGCTCCACTAAGCTTCGGATCAATTACCAAACATTTATCTCCCTTTATCTAAACAGGAAAATAAATTGCAGATATTAATACATATATCATATATTACAATACAACAAATCCGAAAAAAACAAAACCGTTGCACAATGATTAAAATATAACTGTACTGCATAAAACTCACATCTCTTAGGATATTTAGCAGCTCCGTTTGAGCTCGTGTACTGAGTTCCAAGAACAACCACAACAAATCGCTGATCAATTCGAAAAATCGAAAAGATAATTGAGTCAAGCATTGAGCAGAAAAACCAAAAATCGTACCGTATCTCAGTGAGATTTAAGGGGGCATTCTCTAAATTGGGAATCTGCGACATTGTTACTCGCTTTGCTTTCTCTCCCTATGTCCTCTTCTACAGAGACTGGTTCGCGGAGTTGTCGCCAATTCGATTTTGTATGATGCGAACTGTAATACTGTATAGTTTAAACATTAATAAAATAATATATATATATATATATATATATATATTGTATATAATACCAATTCTAACCAATCACCATTAATTCATTTTAATTGTTATTTATTTAATTTTATTATAATTTAATTAGTTCTAAATAAAACTTAATAATTCCAGCGACTCTTATTGTAGGGACTAGGAGAGCTCACAAAATTTTTATCTACATATAAATGAATCAATCTATGTACTCGTCCTAGTTAAATTTTAACTATCATTAATAAAATATAATTGGGCATTAATCAATTGTAATTGGACTTATTGTGTCCTAATTTAAATCTTAAATTCTTAATTAATGTAGTAAATTTGTCTTTCAAAATATTATGCCCATGTTTAAAGCTAAGATTTAAACGTACGTTCAATGTTAAAATTCAAAAAATTAATTAGGTGATTTTAAAGTTTTGTCTAACTTTTAAAACTCAAAAAAATTGCACCGTTGGATATTCGATGTATTTAATAATTGTGTCGAGAAGTTAAGTGTTCATGGCAGTACGAGTCTACTTGCAGGCATTCCGTATTAAATTGATTGTGCACGAAGAAAATCCAGACATTAACTTTCAAATGTCTTTAAGAAATTTTAAGTTCTTAAGCCATATCAGTGTTTGTTTAAATCTCAATTCCAAATAGATTTACCTAAAAATAGTAAAAACGAATATTTATTACTAATCGAAATATTGAGAGAGCTTTAAACATTTTTAAAGTAAGAGTCTAATTTTCCTTGACTACAACAAGGCAGTACCATTTAGTAGTAATTAACATTTTCCTTTAATTAGCTGCCCAGCAAAACATACTTGAGCTTTAAAATCGCATTTTTTAAGTATTTTATTTAATAGATTTTTGTTTTAGTTATCTTGCAATAATATTTTATGAATTCTAACTTGATTTTTTAAGTACGTTATTATACGAGTGAAAGACATAAATGTCTAAATAATATTTACTTATATAAAATAATAAAAAAATATTCATATTTACTATTTTATCCTCGTATTTTAGGACATCTACAACCATATCACTAACTAATCGCTTAACTTACTATTACTATTCAAGTCATCTCATAAGGCATCAGCAACTAGGAGCTTTATAAATACACTTCATTTTTACTCTTAATGTGTCTCACACTTATTTTACCCTTCATCACTTAGCACCCACAACTCTATGCCCTAAATTTTTCCTTCACTTATCACTATTCATGGATTTATCTCTTATTTTTTAATTATTTCTTATCTCATATAATTTTCAATTATGTATATTTATATATCTTGATTAAATTTATATGAATAATAAAAAAAATAAGAATTTCATTAAAATTACAAATTTACATAATTGAATAATAACAATTACATAATTGAAAATAAAATTACATAAGTGATAGAAAAATCTTAATCATTCATCAAGTGGACCGAAGTGCGGCCATATTTCTTAAATATAGACAGAATTTAGAGAAAAATTGGAGAATAATTGAAATTGTGATGTGAAAATGAGATGAAATCAATAGTATTTATAGGTGTGAAAATGAAAAAAAAGTGTAAAAGAGCTATTAAGAATATATACATTCAACCTCCTTAACTTGCAGGTCCGAACACATACCTCGGGATGATTCTTTA
>JAYDZE010465229.1:0-16095 GCA_034509125.1 Monilaria moniliformis
AAGGGCCGGCGCAGGGCAACATTTTTTAGCTCGAAACAAGAGAACTTGGAGGTTATTGGGGGACGGAATTTGGGTTTCGGGAGATGAGGGTGTGGGGAGAGAGGGTGGGAGAGCAAAATGAGTTAGGGTTAAAGGCGCAGATCGGGTTTGAAGAATTGGGGAAAAACCAGTTGTATGGAACAAAGACTACGGTTAGACAAAACCGTAGAGAAACACGTAGTCTTTGGAGAAAAAGGTGCTCATAGACTACGGTTAGACAAACCTAGAGTAAAAGCGTAGTCTCTAGAAAGAAAAGGGCGCCCATAGACTACAGTTATTTTGGACTGTAGTGTTTGATATTGATACACTACAGTATAGACTACAGTTTTCACGCACCCGTAGTCTATTGGAAAAAAAATTCGCTCATAGACTACGGTTAGTCCTAAAAACCGTAGTCCATGACAAAACACTATGGTTTATTCAAAAAACCGTAGTCTATGCAGTGTAGTGTATGAGCATATTTCTTGTAGTGAAAATATGCATATAATCTTGCTGCTAAAAAGAATAGGTAGAACTAGCATGACTTCTTGTATAAGAAAATAATATTTTGAAATAAAAATAGAATTAGCAAAAAATTTGATGTATTTAGACCACAAAGTTTCTATTTGTTCTAATATGTGAACTAGTTCATATTATAAAAATCAGTATATGAGTATTATGTGTCACTTTGTAAATGATAGTTCGATTTGAACAAATGTTTAATTGCATTTAAATATTTTCTACAAACACACACGTCTCATTGCATAGTTCATTTAATTGTTCATATTTTTAAATAAATTTCAACTAATTAATAAAGTATTTTCTGTAGGTTTTGGTAATGCATCTGTTAATACTACTAGTATTCTTGCACTAATCGAAGCATGTGCCCCTAGTTTTAATGGAAAATATTTTCATAGTATATGTAAATATCATATTTTAAAGTTAATTGTTTAAGATGCCCTTAATCTGTATAATGAACATGTAGACCCAATTAGATAAGTCATTAAATATTTGCATAATAAGGCTATTTTGGTGGGGGGGGGGGGGAGGGAATGAAAAAAATATTTTCGTAATAAATGTATTAAATATACAAATTTTATTAATAATATACCAACTCCATGTAACTCAACACATGACATGGTAACTTCTGCATTAAACCATAAAAATCATTAAATTGATTTTTTTTTAGAATTTGTAGTGATACATATTTGATTTTATTACTTCCTGATTGGGATCAATGTATCTAGTTATTTAAATTATGTAAATATTTTAAAACTGAATTATTGAGTTTTTCTGTCATTTATTATTCTATTTCCATTTGTGCCTTAGAGCATTGCATGTATATAACACTTAGGGTGCATTTGATAGGAGTGTCCAGATATGATAAGATAGTAAATAATGTGATAAGAATCGAGATAAGTATCAAGATTAACAATTATGTTGGTTATTTGATACATAAGATTAAAAGTAAGATAAAAACAAGTGAGGTGTTTGATAGAGTAGATTGTTTTGTAGATTAAGATATAAAATTACTTTTTTATCCTTTCAAAAATTATAGATATTTATCTTATTTTTATTCCAAAACAACTGAAGATAATGAAAAATAATAATAAAACCCACCCCCACCCACCACCGCCACCCACCCGCTATCCGCCGTGAAATTTCTACAATCCATCAAATTCAAGAATTATATTACATTGACAAGTTCCATGGGAAAATGGGTAGTAGACGAGCAAAAATTAGGGGAAAAATCATAAACCCACATCAAAAAACTAGACGCAGTGGATCAACATCCATTTGCCCCACTTCCTCAGCACAAAATTGTCTCCACCCCAAATCCATGAAAAAAGTATTTCTGCCAACTTCTTCAGCAGCCATGTTTCGATGTTGAAATCCCCATTCAGTATGCACTCCGACAACGGCAGTGTTATACATCCTAGATGCCTGACCTCGGGCAGTCAGCCGTTCAAACGGATCTCGTCAAAGTCGGTGTATCTTATCATCTGCCAGAAAGTTACCGACAATTCCCTCGTCAACTTGTCAGTCGCCTAGTCCACAACGACAACCATGGATAGCTGATGACATCCTTCAATTATTTCCAGATGATTTGTGTTCGACGGATTTCCAAAGATTGTTTAGAGGATTTCTTTAATTGATTTATGAAGAATTTGTGGTCAGAGGATTTGTGGGGAGATGAGAGAGAGGGGGAGAGAGGGTAAAAGTGGAACTGGCCAGATAATCGTGATTTATCTTGGCAAAACGTAGGGGGAAGACTAGATACATAAGCTTGGACGAACAATGTTTTAACGCGGGCTAAGTGCGAACTGAGTGGGGGCTAAGATTAATACACACACTTGCCTACCTTTTACTATCCTCGCTATCAAACATTTCAAATACACTGTTTGACCAAGATTCTTTTATCTAATCTTGTCCTAAAGATGGGTATCAAACAAGCCCTTAATTTTAATATTTGTATGAAAAAACACCTATAAATGTACAAAGTATAATAATCGTCATGATTGAAAAATGACTTAAATATTTTAGGAAAATTCAACTTGTATTTTTAGCTAAATGCTTAGATCATAAATGGTTAGGTGGTGTTTGTGGCATTTTAAATTGCTATTACGCCAGTTTTTAATAGTACATATTTTTTAACTTGATAATATCATTATCTAGTGGAGAAACAATTAATTTAAATATTCCAAACGTAGAAGAAATTAAACATGATCTTAAAAAACCCTATGTGTTATCTACACGGATTATGAAACAAAGTATAAAGATACTCATCAAATAAGATCTCCTAGACAATCTACTACTAGTACTACCTATGGATTTTAACTTAGACACATATTTTAACTTCAAGTAGCATCATTATACCAAAGATCACAGACATATGGGATCTTTTAGAGCTAATAGTGAATTGGATATGTATTTGGAATCTCATTCTATTTTTCAAGAAATAGGTCTTTAGCAACAAGTCGGTGTCCTCAATTAGTGGTCAATGCATGAGAATGACTGTCACATACCTGTCAGCATAGCAAATGGGCTTTTCGCAGTTCCCGCTTCCACCGCCTCTGTCGAGCAGGCTTTTAGCAATAGCGGCCCTGTCTTGGACGAAAGAATGAGCAACGTGGACGTGAGAAACATGGAAATCACCATATTGATTGATGATTGGGTGAAGATGTGACTAAGAGCTCAAGAACCGGTATGGAACGATTGTGATGCTAGCAAATATGAAGAATTTACCAAGACTGGTCGATACGGCACCGAGGACGACGACGACAATTAGATAGATAGGTGAAAGTAAGTGAATTACAAGAGCTTTGATTCCTCAATGGGATACGTAAGCAACTTAATTTTAATTTTAAAAGTCTAGCTTTAAATATGAAAATTGAGCTCAAGTCTTTTATCTTACAATTTTTTTTGTAACTCCACTGTAAAATGTAAACTTATAATTGTAAAATCATAATTATTTAGGTTAGGAATTTGTTTATTACTTAAACTTTGTAATTTGTAATTTATTTCAATATTAAATCAATATAATTGAAACTTCATTCTTCTTACTTAGTGTTCTATATATTTTAATTTTTGTATTTACTTTTATTATATTATACTGTTGATCATGTTGAATTAAAAAAAATGGGAAACCACTGAATCTAACTGGCTAAAAGTTGGTTAAAAATTGTCTATTTTAAATCAGAACCAAAACCGTCATTTAGCTTGCTGGACCGATTACAGTTCTAATTTTTTTGAAACCGAGACTGGCGATTCTTGAACCGAAGGCATCACTACCCAAAGCCCCAACTTAATAATTCATTCGCCACGTGCCTCTCTCTCTCAGATAGATATGTACACCTTCTTAGTGTGTAGAAAAGAAAAGAAGCAGGAGAGAGAATGGGAAGAGGGAGAGTGGAATTGAAGAGAATAGAGAACAAGATAAACAGGCAGGTCACATTTTCAAAGAGAAGAAATGGGCTGGTCAAGAAAGCTTATGAACTTTCTGTGCTTTGTGATGCCGAGGTTGCCTCATCATCTTCTCCAGCAGGGGCAAGCTCTATGAGTTTGCTACTACTAGAGCTATCTCATCACTCTATTAATTTTTATTTTATTTTTCTTTTTCAAAAATCAACCCTGTCTATATATATATGAACTAGGTATAACTAGGATTTGAACCTCCATATTAATTCCATGTATAATGCGAGTACAAATTTATTGTTACTTGCTTAGTTTTTTTGTTACAATATGTGCTAATTAATTGAATGAGAGCTACTCTCTTCTTATCCTCGAATTCTTAAAAATCTTAACATATCTCACTATGTTCAGACAATTATTACAGGCATAATTTAGGAAAGGATACACAGCAAGAATTTTTTATTTTCGTGAATACCAAATAATCTTTCTGCTGTTTGAGTTATATTTTGTTTAGTTTTCGGTCTTTAGCTTTTTTTAAAAATGGCTAGTTACAGAGCTATACTAAACTGGAAATCTGGAATTAATTTTTCTCAAATTTGTGTACATGCACATATTCTTCTCTGCTTCACAATATTGAGTGAGGTACCAATATAACGAATATGACTAAAATTTGTGTACGGGCACTGGGCAGATTGCAGAATGTGTTTTGACTATTTTCACTGTTTTGAAAAAGCTTTAGAGTTTAGAATATATTTTATAAAATTATGAATTAAAAATTGTGAAATTAGAGTTAGTGCTAACCGGTACCCGGTTCGGTTCCCGGTTCGGTACCGGTTACCCGGGTACCGGAATTATTATTTAGAGGTGGTACCGGTTACCGGACCGGAACCGGTATATCCGGTACTCGGGAATCCGGTTCCCGGTTCGGTACCGGTACGGTACCGATTTTCCCGGATTACCGGAAACCGATTATCACCCCTAGATATAGTAATACAAGTTATGACGATTGTAGGTTAACACATTACGTTTTCGTAGTCATTCATGAGTATGTTTTGATAACCTAGAGTATCATGATTTTCGTACTTGTAATTTCATATATGTGCACACACTATATAATGATTTTGTGCAAGATGGTGGTTGTACATATCTTTAGAACGTCAACCAACTTTATTAAATGTACACTCGCTACATATCATAGACTTGAAAAATAATAAAGATATCAAAAAAAAATATTCTTGAAAACTCATAGCAAAAAAGGATACACTGAAACTTTGACGATGTTTTTTTTTAAAGAAGAAGTTTAAATTATAAAGAGAACACGCGAAACTTCAATGTGCAGAGGTTGAAATAGTCGTAAGAGGCTGCATTCGTATTTTTGCGACTTAAACAAGGTATACAAAATCATTACAACGTCGCGAAATTTGATTTAATCGAACTGAACTTAATCCCACGATGGTGTCCCACGACCGTGTTCTTAAGCCCACGATGGTCTCACTCACGATAATGACTTACTCACAATAATGGTTCACTCACGATGACTCACTCACGATCATGGTGCACACTCACGAGTGGGCCATCGTGAGTGAGCCACTTTCATATACACCATCGTGACTGAGCCTCCATAGTGAATGAGTCCCACGGTCTCTGGTCCATGACACTGTCGTAGTAAGCACACACAAAAAATAAATTTATATGGATAGCTAGTAAGTACATGGTCGAATCATCAAGGAATTGATAAGTCATTCTTCTTTGTCTCTCATGTAGTGTTGCATACGAATTAGTTGGTTGGTTAATCTCAGAGTTCGTGTTGAGCTAAGTACACTAAATTAAAATTAAAAACTAAAAGAAAACAAATTAAATAAACATGCAACCTGGTATGGGCTTAACGTGTTAAGTATGGACTCGTATTAGGTTATCGATGCATGGGGTTTTTCTACATGCTCATATTAATGGTTATGGTTAAGGAATGTTGCTGGTCCTTTTTTTTACTCATCAAGCACCCGACAAACCCTTTCCTTATCTATTCTCCAAAATAGAGAAACACTTCCTAGCCAACACACTCCATCCCAAAATTATCGTTTGAAGTGTTGATCGCGAAGCATTTACTCTAAAAGACCTGTAAGGAATATCCTATGTGGCTTTATGTTGCCCACATCTTCTACCCATGTCAGTCAATCTCAACTAGGTTATCCTCGGGATCATTTATATCCTGGCTTAATCCATTTGTGATCTAGATAGTCCTAAGTGATTAGTGATTAATTAATTACTTGCTCGCCTTGATGCTTATAATCCAACCTAACACTTCAAAAACATAAACATGCAGATGTGATTGCTCAATTAAACCTAACGAAATTATCTGTCCATGCTTACCCAGACCAGGCTTATAAAACTAGCCTGGCATAAAATAAACATAAGCAAAATAAATAAATAAAAGCATAAAATAAAACATACTTAGTAAAACATAAAGGAAAATTTTGTGTCGCTTGTGTAACACATACTTGAACGGAAACTTAAACTACTACACCCTAAGGGCTTCACTACCATTAAACTAAACTAAACTAAACAAATAGAAAACTAAAGCTAAACTACTTTTGGAGACTCATGAGCACTCTTGTTTGTTGTTCATGTATCTCGAGTGGCTCTTTACATACGTTGTCTCTCTTCTTCTCTACTCTTCCCCCGACCTCCCATTTTCTCTTCTCTTTTACAGCCTCCCTTTTGGAAGCTTGGTCTTAGTCTCCATTTATAGGCGCTCGGATGAGGGTTGCTAAAAACTATGGCCCATTTGTGCATGCTCGGTGCTAGGGTTGGTCGTTGTATTGCCCAGTATATCTTATTTTTACTTTACCCGCAATGGCCATATTCTTCCATTATCCGCAGGGTCAAGCATATCTCATATCTCGCCTGATAAGTAAATAAGATCATTTTTCTTTATTTGATCATTTGGACAACACAACTCATTGCTTTGCCCTCAGCATCTTCAGTTGTGGTAAGCTTTTAGCTTTATTTTCTCTTTCTACTTTTCCTCCCTCCAGTCTTTGGTCCGACCATAGTAACTTATTCTTCAGAATTGATTTTCATCCCATGTTTCTAGTCAGGCTTGAATGTGGCCCTAGCTTCGCATCTAATGTTTTCTACTCCATCCAAGATGATTCTGCAACTTAGATTGTGTACTTTGCCTTTCATTGAAACATTACAATAAATTTATATAATACAAAAATTACAATAGTGAATCAGAAAATCATTACATAACATTTATATCATTAAATATTTAATACTATTTTAGTATAACAAATGGAACACATCATAACATTTATCTCATTACATTATTATTATATAATCTGTATTAATGACTGCAGTCATTAGTACAATAAATGGGTAACATAGTATTAAGCATATTTCATCATAATAGTGGGCAACACTCATTACAATAAATAATACATGTCATTACAAAAATGGGCAACATAGTATTAAGCTTATATCATAATAATACAATAATACTATTATTTTGAACAACCATCATCATATAAGCAGAGTATTCGAGGCAACTGACGGAAAAAATTAGTTTCCGACAAATCCGCAGTAGATATTAGGTTAGTTTCCCCCAAATTAAACTACACAAAAATGTTGAACACGAATAACCACACCTATTCGTAAACAAATCTAAAATACAACAATGACAAAAAATTATAATGAATGCAGCAGCCAGAAATGAACAAATAACAACCACAAGCGTTCGACTATGAGTTACTTACTGTCAGAGGTTGAATAAATCTTCCTGAAAGTTTCTCTCCTACTCGACATTGATGTGGGACGACAAGGAAGAAAATGCTTGGGAAAATTCGTCGTTTAACGCCTTTTCGAGTATCACCGGAAGCAAGGAAATGGAACGAGCGACTGTGATTTTAAGAGAGAGTTCGGAATAATGACGGTACGACTTCTACACAACGAAGAGGCGTGCAATGTTGGAGAATATATTGTGTATCTTGTTGCCGAGATTTTTGGTGTAATGGGCGCGCGAAAATAATTTATATTTTTATTTATTATTTGTTCTCTTAAAACTAAGCGCATTTAATAAAAAATTTCCTTTTTTTGTTTGCTGAGTCTAACATTTTGGACTTTTAAAGCAAATGATAAAGTTACATGTAGTGAGAAAAAGAATACTGAATGACTAATTATCTATAAATACACAAACATATTATTTTTTCTATTATTGTGCAATTTTATATGGATAAAATATGTATTATATATTTTAGTTGAAAAACATTAAAACATCCTTAATTTGATATGTGTCATGTTAAAAATATATTTAAAATGAACAAAGTAATAATCATTTAAAGTTTAACTATATAAAAATAATGTTTTCTTACTTTTCCTTAAGATTGTTTATGTGTCAAATAAAATTTAAAAAGATTGTTTGCGTGTTTCAATGTCTTACTATTGATATTTTATAAGAATATACAGTTGAAAATAAAAAGTTGTTCTATTTAAAAATCAACAAAAATTTCAAAAAAAATATATCAATTATATATAATTAATGAATTTTCCTCTGTCGTCGTGATATTTCGGTCATTCTCCATAAATTAGAACTTATGGCTTAGGAATTCAACTTATTGATTACGCACTACTATTTATTTCTATTATTATTTCAAAAAAATTAATGAAGCATGTCTATATTTGATATTGCACACTAGAACTTTTGAATATTAATATGGCCTATTCATTTATTATATACTAACAGTTCATATCATAATGTATAATGATGTTTATTTCACTATGTATTTGTAATTATTTTAATTAGATAATTATCAATTCTCATAGATACATCAATATTTATTGTAATTTTCTTTTAATCAAATTACTCTGTATAAACTATTGTTGATTAACTCACGTGTTTTTATAAGGATATAGTTACATGATGAATCAATTTATAAGGGACGTTTACTACTGATGATCAGCATAGATGAATTAAAATAATATAAATCAGTTTATTATTTATTAAAATGTATTGGAATTGTGTAATATCCCAATTCAATTGAAAGTGGTAGTCTGATAAGTGGAATTGGAAAAATCCTTAAAATGAAGATAAAAATACATACTGTCAATTTTGAAAAGTCACGGTACAGTGAGCATATTTTGCCGTGATTTACGTATCATAATCACTTTGATAGAGTTGGCTTATCGGTCATAGTGGTCCAAATTAAGTATTGGTGATTAATTGATAATAAAATTTATGAGATCTGGTCAAGCCCATCACCATCTTGATTAAAATTAAATCCCAAAAAATATAATAACGAAAATGACAATGTAATTCTTAATAAGTTCATGTAAATTTGATAGTAACTATAGATAATAGGAAATAATGAAGGTTGTTCTGCAATCCCAATCGTGAAAGCTAAAATTTCATCATCTTTTCTGTTTACTTAATTTAATCTGTATGTTTTAATTAATTTGCATAAAATATTCAAAGTCAAAATTACGGTTCTAATCATTAAGATTTTTTTTGTAGCAAGTATGCATAGTTGTATTTTTAAGGACTCATTTGATAGTTGTCGTAAGATATGATGAGATAGATAAATTAAAATGGACTTTTAGATAAAAATTTACTATAGCAACAAGATAAAAATTTAATGTTGTTGTTTGATGGATAAGATAAAAATTAAGATAAAAATAAGTGTGGTATTTGGAAGCTTAAATTATGTTATAGATAAGATGTAAAGTGATATTTTCACCCTTGTTAAAAATATAAATATATTTATCTATTTTGATATGATAAATTATTTAATTATTAGACAATTTAACTAATTTAGAGAATTATTAATTAGTATGAATTTAGAAAAATTTAATTCATCAACATATACTTTATTAAGCTAATTAAAATTTATTAACTAATTCAGATAAGTTGATCAGATTAAAAGATTAAGATTAATTAACTTTTAAGATAATTATAAATTAATTGAATTTTGGACAAAAATTAGGTTATTTAGTGATTCAAAATTAATAGATTAGGAAAATTAATTAAAAGTAAAAGATCCAGAAGCAGATCCAACGTCCCTTCCCTTCTCTATCTGGCGACGGTGAAATTCGACGGCGGCCAGAAACCATGCAGAGCGGCGACTAAATCCAAAATCGAAGGGCCAACTTAAAAAGAAAATGAAATCCAGAAGCAATACAAAGAAGAACAAAAAACAGAGAATCGGAGGGCCAAATTGTTTTTTACGGAATCGAAGAACAATATCGAAGGGCAAAAACAGAGAGAATCAAATCAATATAGAGAAGATAAAAAACTGAGAATTTTTGAGAAAAAAAAAAAAGAGGCTCAGATATGCTAAAATCATCATTGCCTCAAATCAGACAATAAATGAGAAACTCATTGCCCAAATCATCCCATTCGAACACAAAGAACAGAGAATTTCGGGGAAAAAAGATAGGCTCATATCTGCTAATTTGAACAAACCCCAATCAAACAAGAACATTGGCTCAGATTTTCTCAACTAAATCATCAAGCCTCACAACAGCAAAATCGAACGAACAATCAGATTTTACAAAATCGAATGGACAAACCAATTTCACCAGATCTCACAAAGAAAGAACAACAATCGACCAACACCCCTGTCGAACATGAACATTGGCTCAGATTTCCTCAACGAATCATCACAACCTCACACCATCAACCCTAAATCGGGATCCATGACAACTGTGGAGTGACGGCGTCTATGGAGTGAACGGAAGAGTCGGCGGCTATGGTGCGACGACAACCACTACCTCCAGTCGCCACCGCCTTGAAGGAGAGAGAGAGTTGTGGCGGTAGAGAGAGAGAATCGCATGTGACATAGAGACAAGGAGAGGGGTATAAATGGGTAGTTGGGACAAACAGTGTATTATCGGACCAAAATGATCCGTTAGTAATTTATGGTGCAACAGTGGAAAAAGACCATAATTGGGCACTATTTGAGCGGGCCAAGATAAATCAACTGAGGCCCGAAGGACTGAGATAAAAATTATTTTGACTACCAGACATTAAAATAACATTTTTAGGTCAAGAGATGTTATCTCATCCTACTCTTATCGAGGCTATCAAAAAGCCCCTAAAGATAAAAATGCAAGCTCGATATAATCTAAAAAGAGGCTATCAATTCATCCCTTTTTGATTAAAAGGCAAAAAAAATATCAAACCATATGAAGAAAATATATATCAAAGTATGCAATGGCAAAACCTATTACTTTTTGTTTTTTAGGGGTGGAAAACCCCATACTTGATCGGTCTATACATTTAACATGATAATTGTAACAGAGGGAATAAGTTATTTTAACCCTAAACTTTTATATTTATGTTCTATATAATGAGCCCTTAATATAACTTGATATTTGTAGCAATTATTTTCAATACAACACAACAAATATTTCAAGTGTCAATATCATAAAATATAAAATCAGAGACTTCAATATAAAAATGCACTCATCTTAAAATATCAATTCTAAACAGGTTATGTGACGATATCTTCGAAAAGATAGTCGAAGCAGCAAACTTTTTATGTTTTCTTTTGTAGAGCACCGCCTCTTGTTATCATCCGCGTGCAAAGAGTGAAAGAGAGTAAGCGCATACAGATTTCCTAATCACTATCTCATTTAAGCACTTATATTTTATATGAAGTACATTTACATTATTAATATTTTCAAGTTCATTAACATTATTAATATTTTCTTTTTACTATTTTCTCTTAATTATATATTTAAATTAAAATATTTTATAAATAAACAAAAATTACTTATTTTTATTTAAACAACTTAAAATTACATGATTTAAATAAAAGAATTAAATTAAAAATAAAGACGAAAAAGTAAATGTAAGTGTTGTTGCATATCTCATATGGAATAGATAAAGCAAATGAGATCGAAAAAACATTTATAAAAATCTCCCTAAATGTGCTCAAATATCCATATCGAATATACAAAGCAAATGAGATTAGAAAACAACTTATAAAAATCTCTCTAAATATGTCAAGTATCCCACTCGAATACACAAATAAAATGAAGTTGGAAAACAACTTAAAAACCTCCTAAAATTTAGTTGAGAATTACCTATTCACATGTCCAATTTTACATATAAGCTATTGAGAAATTTTAATATAATTTTTTTAGAAAATCAATTTTATAAAAAAAATAAATTTTATAAAAAAATAATTCTTAAAGCCAATTTTTTGGATTTTTTTATAAATACATCACGTGGCGCCTTGTGATTGGCGGAGGCCGAAGCATAACACCCAAAAGGTTGAGCACCCAAGAGCGTCCTCTATGCAAGCCGATACGAATGCCCTAATAATCCAACGGTGATTAAAATTTATTTAAACCAAAAATAACCAAATATCTAGATCTGAGTTCGGAGTATCAGATTGAGGTCGTTAAAGTTTTCGATTTCCTTGGTTGATAAAGACGAAAGAAAAGAAAGCAACGCATGAATATTGAGTAGCAGTAGTAGTCTCACATCCTAAAATGGGTATAAAAGAAATATCTGCCTTGAGGTGCAGTTGTCTCCAAATGGGTGGTGGGGCCCGAGGAGTACGGGATTGGACATGTGGAGAAGGCGAGGACCGTGGAAATGGGGCAGGCGTGGCACGCGGGCCCCATAGCCAAAAGAGAGGCGGCACGTGGGCGGACGGATACGTGGGATGCCTCATCGTACGGCGTCGCATCGGACCATTTATTATTGTGTCGTTTTGCACGTGTCCCCTCCTTTACTGGCACTTACTATAAACATTCCTGACAGCGACTCCCCTACCGTTTTTTTACCAATCTTCCCCCCCCTCAACTTCTCTTTATCTCCCAATTTCACCCACCAGTACCACCGCCCTCCCATTTTTGACCAATCTTTCCCCCCACATGCCCCTCAGCTTCTCTTTTATCCCATAATTAACCCAGCACGCCCTACCATTTTAGACCAATTTTTCCCCGAGATGCCCCTCAACTTCTCCTATTCCATATTTGACCCCGCACTAGGTCGGTAATACACTCGAGTTCAGTCATCATAGGGGCTCAATGGTTCAATCATAGCTATCCTTGGATTTTTTTTTAACGACTATATCGTGCTTCACACAAATCATCATCCCACGATTTTAATATTTGAGTCACAAAGTTGAATACTAAAATTGAAGCTTGTTACAACGTCTGAAAATTTATTCATCATTTTATAAGAACCTTCTCATAGTATTTCTTTCTTGGTTGATTTTGAATGAAGTTTTAATTTACTAATCCAAATTTTATTTTTTGGACAACTAATTTTGAAATTCAGTTTATTTTGAAAATAATCGTAAACCGATTTAATAACCATATATCATTTTGTTCCGCAGATTTTCGCTTCATCGTCCAAATTCTTACATGCCAAACTAAGTGATCGTATATAGATATCTTGTCTCATAATTACTAGAGGTGTGAGTATTCAGTCGAAGCCTAATAATCGAACTAATCAAGGATTTAAAAAACAGTTAATTGGACCAATTACTTTTAATTTCCAGATTGAACTGCAAACTTTGATTTTGGTTTTGGTTATATGAACTTTACAATGTATTCCAAAAACCCATAATAAAATAAAAATAATCAACACCAATCACAGAAACAAATAAAATACATCCCGCCTCTAAGTAGGGGGGAATATAAAGCTAGCTCGGTTGTGCAAAAAGAACCTTAATGCACCATAAATATGGAACAATAAAGTTTGGTGCGAAAGCCGGTAAAGAAATAGATTCTACTATGTACATGTTAGATTTGGGCAGATGACTTTTAATAAGTGGCAACCAAAATAAGTTGTACGTGGACACTCTTTATGCCTATTTTGGTTATAATAATAAATAAACAAATAAAGCTTTCCTCTTGCATCTATATAAGTAGGTGCTCTTAAAAATCGTTCTGCTCTATTATTGAGCTATAGCTTAGTTTAACTTAGTAGCCTTTGCAGGCAGGCAAATTCTTATATGTAGCAGGTCAATACTAAGAAAACTACGAAATAATTGTCTACTTTGTTTATTTGGTGTACATATCCTTTTTCATTTGTTGATGTTATAAACAATTACACATTATGATGAAATTTAATCTATTTCGGGTTGTTTCGATACAAATCGTTTTCGATGGATCCATTGTTTGTAAATTAGCTTTTAAATAGTGAATTCAAATGTTAATTCTTTTTCAAAATGTGAGGATGTTGTTGCGAAATATCATTTTAAGAGAAGCTTTTACTGAGAAACATCTAATAAACATACGTGATGATAACAATTATAATAACCCAAATTCAAAAAAATACCTTAACAAATGGGATTCTTTTAATTTATAGTCTCATAAATCACATTCTTTAATATGTGTGATCATGTTAAATGGGAAGGAGGAAGTATTTAATTTAATTTAGCTTTTCTTATGTTCTGATTAATTTGGTTTTGAGGAGGATCAATAACATAATATAATGAAAGAGTAAAAGGTCAAATTAACCATTAATATTTACTCCAAACTTCAAATAGCCCCTTATATAATTTTTGATACAAACAAGCCCTTAATGGTATGGATATCAACATACATGCCCCTCACCCTACTATTACCATTCTAAGTTACTTTTATGTCATATTTTAATATATCTATTTTAATTTTGAAGCATTAACAATAAGAACCAGCTATTACTTGTCATCAATATATTTAAACTCATACTTCATCCTATATTTTCCATTTAGTTTTGCAAAAAAATTCAAAAGGACTAATTATTATTATAATTTCTGAAAGATACCTTTTATACGTTGTACATTTTTTAGTAATTATATTTTTTAATATATAGATTAAAATTTCTATTAAAATATGTGATCGAAAACTCAACCTCGATATTATAGCTTAAACTAACTAACTATTGAATTTATAAATATCAAAAGTAGTTTTGATTAGGATTATTCAAATGGATTTAACTAAAAATAATAAAGTTTAGCATGATATTTAATGGTTATTATTTTTAAGAATAAACGAAACATTATAATCATATATTACATGTCAAATGGTCTCATAAATTTCTTCTTTTATGTAAAATATTGTAATAGTTGAGGAATTATGATAAATTTATATATTTTGGATCGTATTAAAATTTTAGATACTAATTATAAATTTTTGGATATAGTTTAGAGTACAGTTTAATCTAGTAAAAATAAAATAATTATAGTAGTCTAGTAGTCATAAGAATATTTTAAAAATAAAAAAATATAAAATTATTAGTTTTTCTAAAAATATTCAAATATCTAGAATTCTCTTAATAATATTAGTTATAATAATATATCAAATTAAGTTAGCATATTTACAAACAAAAACAAAGAGAAATTAGAAGAAACATCTTCAAAAGTAAATTAATATGAAGAAAATTTGTCACAAAGCTATTTTGGAGAGAAAATACTAAATGCATGTCACTAATTAGAACATTAAGGGTTTGTTGTATCTAAAAATATGTTATGAGAACTATTTGAATTTTGGAATAACATTAAGAATGTATTTGCCCATTTTTCCTATAATGAAAAGAGGGACTTTTTTTAATCATATTTTCAAGTTGTATTAAGTTATATATTTTATATATGGAGTGTGTTAAAATTAGAACACTTCATATATGTATAATTAACACCTAATCTAATCCGTAGGCTTAGATAATAGGCGCCCACGATTTAAGAAAAAAATATTATCATTATTCGTTTGATATTATATTATTAAAGGACATAATTGTATAAAAAATTCTCACGATTTATTGCCTTAATTAATTAATAAGTGGACTAAAAGTGATTAAATAAATGGGTCGAAAGAAAATGTTAATTGGGCTAAGAATTGATGATAGTAGACTAAAAAAAATAAAATGAAACGGGCCTAAATAAATAAAATAAGATTAGGCTTGACATAAAAATAGTTGGGCCTAAAACAATATAATTGGGTCAATATTCAAGTCCAAATTAAAAGAATGGAAGTAAAATATCAAATTTATTTTCTATTAATATTGAAATAATTTTTATTAAATGAATTATTTAATTTCTGAAAAAGAAGTAAATTAAGGAAATCAAATGACGTAAAAATATAAATTGAATAAAAATATGAAATAATAAGCATTTGAATTGAAGTGAATAAATTGAAAATAAAGTTATTGATTATAATATACTTTATTTA
>JAYDZE010465340.1:0-34646 GCA_034509125.1 Monilaria moniliformis
CTTACATGGTGTACCAAACACACCAAATTTTACTGTTGGACTTTGATTTACTAAGATTATTTAACTTAACTAGTGTAACAAAAGGGGCCTTATTATACAAATTATTAAAAATAAATCTACTATGAAAAATGAAGAATTTTTTTTAAAATAGAATTTCCATCACCTATGAAATTCAAATCTTAAACTATGAAAAGTGGATGAGTTCATCGTAGATTTTCACAATTTAAAAACAGAAATTAATTTTTCGTTCTCGCAAATAATAAGTATTTTTATTTTAACTATTTTCTATACATATATTGTGTATTTGCTTCCCGCCACAAAACTTATAGAGGTGTAACAAGATTTTAAGAGCATCTGCAATGCCGCCTTGGGCGCGGTGGCCGCGCCCCTGGGAAAGGCCTCAGCAGCGGCTGCGCTGCAGTGCACCTCGCCCGCCAATAGCCGCGACGCCCACCGCCCACGCGGCGACGTTTCTTCCGGTGCCGTTGCAGCGTCGCGGCCGCCGCATTTTATTATTTATTTTTTTTAAATGAAATTTTGTGACTTTGACAAATGTTTAATTGTGATTGGGCGATCAAACATCATTGACCACGCCATTTGGGGGAAGTACCGAGGGTGTAGAGGGTGGGGGTACCATTGCTGAAATAGAAATGGTTGATTTATAGCTAAAAGTTAGGTTTAATTTTGTGGCTGCATTGTAGGTAATGTGACTGCAAGTGAGACTGTTGACGTAATAACTGAGAAATGGAATTGTCGTTAAAAATGAAGCTGGATTTGGGTCTTTGTTGCAGATACCCTAATTAACACTAAACAATAGGTTTCTGTTTTTTTGTCAATTATTATTTAATGCTCTGAATTCTATAATGAATTTAGTGGCTATGATATGATATCATAGCATAGTATTATATTGTGGTGAGGAAAGAATGTGGGGCTTAAATTTATCACAATAAATAACTAAGAGGATGTGAAATTTATGATGCATGGAATCATGTGCAATCATTGTGTATACAACGGCATGTCTTTCTTATTCTTGGTAATTGTATTTTAATCTCCCATTATTACCCGGTAAATTAATTATTTTTCAATTTAATCTAGCCTCATTGTTTGAAAAGTTAATTATTTTTCAATTTAATCTAGCCTCATTGTTTGTAAAATTAATTAATTTTCAATTTAATCATACATGATACGCTCAATGAAATATATCAAGCATAACATCTCATTCTCTTTGATACTTAACGCATTTGTTTGCTCATATAGAAATGACTAATAAAATTCGATATGATTTCACCAAATATAGCATTTACAGGACCAAACTATTGCATAGAGAAACACAGCCAATCCTTGTATATTGAATAACAAACAAACATCTTCTATTCTAACATGGCAGAAAATAACCCCAGTGAAAAAACAGACCATCTTCTTGAATCCAAACCATATCACTAGCAACACACAACTACTCTATAAAGCATCAAGCCACCACAAACATCTAAAAGTGACCAATTTCAAGAACTGCTCAAAAGAGAGCACGAAAAAATGAGAATTACTCAGTCCAAAACTTCACAAACGAAGAGATAATCGACTTTACTAATGCCAGGAGCGGATTACTTTCAGGTTGAGGAGATTTCTTTGCTGCTCTATCCCAAGTTTCACTGCCAACAAACATATAAAACAGGGAGATGTCAGGAAGGGGCGAAGGCATTTAGAGACTTGCACATTTTGGAAAAAAAGATAAAGACTTACAGATTGATTCTGTCCAGTGTGGAATTGTTTCCCTTTGCCACGCTGTTATCATTTCGATCTCTAGATTTTCCTACAACTGCAGTGGAGTCCTCAGAGATCAAAGTTTTGCTTGAACTGCTGGCCTGCAGTAGAAAAGGTAGTTAAAATGACAATACATCAGAGGCATAGTTTCAAGCTCGAGCTAACTTGCAGCTTATGTTATTCATGGCAAGAATAGAGAACCAAGAACACATCCTTACTTCAAAATTCATCATGCGGTTCTGTATATATACATGAGCTTTTTGAACAATATAAACATACCTTAGCACCATCAGGCAACAAATCCTTGGATTCAAGCTCTCCAATGCTACCTGTATCGAGCTCATTGGGTTTGGATGGTAATGTATGTTTGGCATTTTCCATTGATGGGCCTTGAAGATTTAGCACCACTTTTGCATCCCTGTTTTCGCCATTCACTTCCACTGTTGAATCTGGAAGCCTATTGTCATCACCTTTCTTACTGTCGAAACTAGAAGAGCTCTGGGTAAATGTCTTCTTTCCTTGCTCCACTCCCTTATTTTCAAAAGTTTCAGCCGCCTCTTGTCGTTTACCAGATTCTTCAGCCATTTTGTCAATTGCTGTAGGTACAGGCCTCAACGGAAATGTTTCCACCACTATACCGGAGTTAGTATGAGATTTAAAAGATGGAGACGATTCTACATTTTGAGCTTCGAGTTTCTCTTGATTCAGAGTCTTGACTGCTGTGGGCTCAGTATAAATTCTTTCCCCAAATTCTTTGTCCTTGTAAACTATCTGATCATTCTTAACGTGATATTGCTCGTTACTAAGCATTTGACTCCCTTGTCCCTCATCAATATCTTTGTTATGATCAGCCACCACAAATCCATTCACAATATTTTCCTCAAGCTTGTGACTTTTCGTTTGAGGTGAGTTTGAAACCTCTGCCACGCTTTTGTCTCGATAATGATTGGGTACATGATGGCTTTCACTTGTTCGACCAGAACCTCCATCTTTGTCAGCCAACTTGTAAGATTCACTGGAAGTTGTAACATTTTCTGCACTTAAATATTGAATTTCATCAGGTGCAATGTGTGTTACCACATCACCTCTATCTGATACTGACAAGTCAACAGTCGGTTCCATCGAGATAGATCCTAATGGATGCTGTTCCAATAATCCAGAAAGGCCATGTTCTTTTGGAGACACTTTAGGAGGAGCTAAGACTCGATTTTCTTGAATAATCTCTCGAACAATCTCCCTGACTGTATAGAAAGAACCACCAACTTCTTTGTGTGTCAGGTTGAGGGATGGGAAATTTCCATCATTTGAATTCTGATATCTGAAAAGCAATCCAAGTTTAATATACTTGATATGATGAGGAAAAATGAGAGAAATGGGTATCAATCTACCATCTAAGAAAAATTAAACTTCTAAAATATGTTATTTGATAGACTCTCAAGTCTCCCCCAGATAACTAATAATTTATCCTACACATTTTATTTTTCTGCAAGTAAAAGCAATTAGTTTTAGACCCCATCAATAAGGTGAGATATAGGAAAAAGCACATCAGAGAGAGAGAGAGAGAGAGCTAGTATTAGAGACTGATTTCCACAAAAGAAAACAGAAATCGGTTCATACTAGAAATAATAGAATGGAGAAGGCAATAGGACATAGTTTTGACTGTTTAAACTTACAGAGAAATGACACTATTGAACATATATAAGATCCATACTGTTTGAAAACTACACAATATTAACATTCAACTTGAGATATTAAACAAGTAGCACATACTCTCTCTTCGAGTTTGAATCTTGTTGCAAAATGTGGGCTGTTTTAGCCTGTGCTCCTATATTATGCTTGCTTTTCTCTCATCATTTATTTCACAGCTTAAGTTGTCCGCATCAAATATTTAGGGCTGATTAGTCATTTTGAAGTGTTTTTCAATTGCCCAGAGCATGTCTAAAACAACACACAAAAAGATGGAGGGGGTATAAAGGAAGAAGAAAGTATAATGATAATTACTTCTTTATGAAAGACTCAGCTATCAGCTTCCTCTCCTCTTTTGACCGTCTAACTCGTGTCTTCTTCCCACCGGAATCATTGCTGGAGGCAAGTGCAAATGCTTGCCCGGCCCAGCCAACCTTGCCAGCTTGCATGGCTTAGATATAGACAGCAAAGCCAGAAAGTAAATTCTGAAGAACATAAAGTGGGGGTCTCATTGTCTTAACAACAGAGACACAAAGAATATGAAACACAAATACCCTCAACAATCACGGAAACCACATCTCTCCACAGATGGCGCTTTCCAATATACAATGAAATAAGTCAAGAAGAGGGAGTCTACATCCTATAAATACTCGTATTTCAATTCTAAGGCGGCAAATAGCTCTTGATAAGAAAAAAAGGAAACAATGGGTCACTAATTCAAGGACTGAACAAAAGGAGCAGACAAACACATAAACCCAGTGCTATTCTTTCAGGAAAATAAACATACTACAGAAGTCGAAGCACTTTTACAGAGACTGCAATCAAGAAACACGTACTAAAGCTCAACCTTAGAAATGGAAATTGCAGTAATCCGTAAATAAACCAGGCCCGATGAGTCATATACAAAATGTCAAGAATCTAAACAAACAGCACAAAAAAGAAAAAAGGAAAAAAAAATGAAACCAACAGATTAAAACAAACCGAGTGAATAAGATAGCAGGAAATAAAAAGAACCAATATACTTCAAAAAGCATATAAAGTGAGATATACAAAAATAAAGCTCAATCCAATTTTGAAAATAACAAAATCAACATAACAAGAATCTCAGAGTATGCATCTTTTCTTCTCCTCCTCACATTTCGCCTAGTTTCAGCATATTCGCAGAGAAAATCCACCAAAAGTGGAAATGCTATAAACCATTAACCACCAAAGAAGAAGAAAAAAACATCAAGAACCAAACAGCACAAGAAGATGACGAACGAAGAAGTGAGCTAGCCAGGTGCTCAAATTTCAACAGGAGACGGAAAAAAATTGCGAGCCAAGATTGTAGAAACCGATAGAAATTAGTAAATTGAGAAAGTTTACCTGGGAAGAGTAGAGTAGATTGCTGGGTTTTGAAAAAATGGGGGCAGAGGGAGTAGAGTGGAATGACTGTGAAATAATAAACCCTACCGACTGTTTCAAGAAAAGTGGCCCAATAATAATTTTCCAAATTTTAATATTAATTAATTTATAATTGATTTTAATTATAAGATATTAAAATTTATTGCCCACGTGGCTTAATTTTATCCGTTAGATATTTAAATTTTACAATCTACAATCAGTTTCGATTATAATATAAAATATGGTTCAGTTCTAATCATACATCTCTATATATATATATTGTAATGTATATTTACTCTATCAAATGATATTTACACAACATTATGTATATTATAATATTATCATCTCAAAGTCAATGTTATTGTTAGACAAAATAAATAAATAACAGTAATACTTCTTTTTTGCATTAGTAGAAATATGGTAGTAAATTGTATAAATAGAACTATAGAGAAGACAATTATAAGAGTGAAAAAGGGTCTTGGCCGGACAAAGTAGGTCCGATTTTTTATTTTTATTTTTATTTTTATTTTTCGTTGTAATAAATTGTTTGCCTAGTTAAAGTTGGCCTCGAAAATAATAATGTGACACCTGGGTCCTTGAATATATAAAATAAAATAAAATCTCAACATTCGTATTGTAAGAATTGTAGACTTGTATGTTTCCAAAAGTTTCATTAACAGTATATCTAACTCAATTCATTATACTCAAAAGATAAATGGATCTGTGCCAGTGAGAGTAATATGAATTGATACAGATACGAATAGGCCCTAAAACTGATCGTATTGCCATCTGAGAGAGAGAGAGAGAGAGAGAGAGAGAGAGAGAGAGGAGAGGAGTTAGTTCACATTCAATTATTTATGAGGAAATTCATCATTTGTCCCTTATCCGCTTCTTGGAATCCTGACAACATAAGAGAAAGGTAATTATTTGTTCCTTGAGATTCTCAATTGATAATATAAATTTGGAGGGTCATGGATTCTCTCAATTAACTAAATATTTCAATTGTATATTACATATGTAATTTACTGAATCTATCAATCTAGTATATAATAAGACTAAGGATTTCATTTTTCTTTCTTAGGTGGTATATTTACAACTTATTTTTATTTATTTCTCTCAATTTTCACCCATTTGAATTTTTTTCACACAAATCACATTTCTTATCCTACACAAATTTCTAGTCAAACTTTGTCTCGAGTAAACCTGTATAAAATAGTCATTCTACATATATTTTGTATCGCCAATTTTATTTGGCCAATTAAGTATTTAGTTGGCTAAATAAATAGCTATATTTTTTTATTACAAATTTAATTTAATTTGACTAATATTACTTTGACCAATAATTAAATTTCTCAAATAACATGAGCCCATATATTAGAACAATGAATAAATAATTTGTGTTTTTCTTATGTTATTCTTTTATTTTATTAATCTTGTCATGCAACATACACTTATTATGATATTTTAAATGAAAACTAACCACATTTTCATATATAGACTCCAATTTCTTGACATCAGTCAAAAAGAATATGTAATATCTTCAATACCATATCAATTTTTTTTAACAAATATTATATTTATATGGAATTTCAACTTCACGACGTCAGTCACAAAAAATATGTAATATCTCCAATACTACATCGATTCTTTAACAAATATTATATTTATATGAGACAAATAAATAAATCTTATCACAGTTAAAAAAAATTATATATAAAAATTTATATTAAATTCATAATTATCCTTCTAATAACCATAAATTATGAGTTAGATTTTGTTAACCCCACAAACCACAGTGATAGAATAAAATAAATATCCTTCTAATACTCATAATTATGTATATTAATATAATATTATATAATTGACCATAAATAAAAAAAGAATATAACATAAATAAATTCATCATAAATTCATCACATTGATTTTTCACGAGACTTTATAAATTTGAAACCTAAATAACAAAAATACTTGAATCCTATGTTGATTTTTTATGAGATTTCACAAATTCAAAACCTAAACTAAAAAAATTACTTGAATCTCACATAATTCAAAATCTAAATAAATAAATAAATAAAATACTTGAATACAACAATAAATTAATAATCTAAGTAAAATTGATACTTGAATAACAGTGTGATTTTTCATGTGACTTCACAAAGTTAAAATCTAAATAAATAAAATCGAATCCCATACTATTTTTCATTAGTTCTACCAAAACAAAAATCTATATAAACAATACTTCATATTTGAAATTTTGTATTCTACATTAATTTTTCATAAGACTTTAGCAATTGAAAATATAAATAAAATGTAATTTGAATCACCCATTGAATTTCCATGAGACTTTATCAGTTCATTATCTAAATAAAAGAATATATTTTGTGCAATTTTTCTTAAAGAAAATTTGAATTTCATGTCGCCTTTACATTAGACTTCATGAATTAAAATTTTAAATAAAATGATACATTTAGAATTTCACATTGGTTTTTCATATTATTTCACTAATTTAAAAATTAAATAATGATAAAAAAAAATGTCCCAACTTTAACTTGAAATATTAATCTAATTATATACACTAATGCTAATATATTTGTAAATTTACACATATTTGATTGTGTTTGAGTCTAGATTTTGACATGTCTCACAAATTTAGATTCGTAAGACATTATCACATGAGACTCTTGAATTTGGCGCCTTCAACCCTGAGGGATACCGAATTCGACGACGATTTTTAAATGGGCCATGCGATATCGTTGGCGTGCAGCAACTTTAAATTTGGCGCCTTCAACCCTGAGGGATACCGAATTCCACGACAATTTTTAAAGGGCCATGCGACATCGTTGGCGTGCAGCAACTTTAAATTTGGCGCCTTCAACCCTTAGAGCTACAAGAGCACCGACGACTACTAAGACTCATTTGATGCCTTCCTCTTCTACTCCTGCCCAAGGTCGGGGGCAGTGGGGCGGCCCTCTTCGACTACGCCAGTGGGAGGCCCCAGTTCGGGGTCGAAGGTCTATTGAATGGGGCCCGCTAGCCCCGGTGATGGGCGGGTTTGTGGGCCCGATACAAATCAGGTGTTGGTGACTTCAGGTAGGCCTAGGTCAAGGTTGGGGCTGTTCTATGCTAAGAGGGCCGATGCTAGCTTGTATTAGCCTTCTATGTGTGTTACATGATGTTCTATCCAAACATTCTCATTGAAATAAGGGTTACTCTTAGTTTTTGTGCCCAAAACAATTTGGGGCGTAACTTATTATTATGTCACCAGATTTTCTTAGACGGGCATCAATTCTTATTAAAGTAAGGGTTACTCATAGTTTTTGAGCCTAAAAGAATTTGGTGTGTGACTCATCATTCTATCACCAGATTCTGTAAGACGGGCATCAATCAAACTTTTTTCAACATAAAAGATTTTTAAAGTGAAAATGTTGAGGACATATTTTGAAAACGCCGAGATACAAACTATAATAACTTGACCACTGAACAACATTGAATCACTCAGATGTAGTGTGCTAATCACCATAAATTACACGATATTTACTCACATTTGTGACGTTTGAAATAATATTCAGAACGATGTAATTTTATAATTGATCTCATATATATCTAGCAATAATATCCATCGAATATAGCTTCTGATGAAACAACCAAAAAAAGGAAATGATGGCACAATATAGCTTTTGATGAAACAACCAAAAGAAAAGGAAATAATGGCACAATATGTTGATCTACATAGTCATTTTTATTGATCTGAAAAGAGTCTAGAATTACAAGACTTATTATAACAGCATCTGTTGCTTGCTGCTAATAAAACATCCCTATAAAGCTTTACACTATATTTATGTCTCATAAAGAAAGAAACTCATGCAGAAACAATCAGTGCTCATCCTCATCTGCAAAGCTTTCAAGAAACTGTCTAATTTTAGCGCGCTCATCACTAGTAAGGTTAGGCTCGTCGCTGGTTAATCTACTCCGAATTTCGTGCGAGTTGCTACCCGGATTATCGTCAAACACCTGCAGCACACCAGTAGGTGAAGAAGAAAGTGAGCGGTGTCACAAAATTAACTTCTCTTGGACATTCAAGCCTTGAGATGCAAAAGGTAGCAAGTAAAGAGGAAAGCAATACATTCGCAATCAAAAGGCATTTTCAATCAAGAAGAGTTGTCGGGTTGCTAAGAGATTCTTTGACAACGAAAGAACTCCTTTAACAGTGACCATATGTTGTAGAGAATTTTGTAATCTGATCAAGAAATGGTGCAAGTAGACCTACCTCGACGTAGTTGTTGACATGACCATCTTGGTTGGGATTAGTGATGAGTTCATGCTTATTGCATGTCCATTCGCCATCCACAATATACTTGTATTCATAGCGTCCTTCCTGTTCGTGAGGATTGCAGATTGCTCACATCAAACTTCTTGTCGATTTTTAAATTCATTTTGAAGGAAATAAATTTCTGCCATAAATTTCACTATTACTAAAATAAAGATAATGTACTCACAGGTAGGTCTCTCTGTAGGACCCATAGACCTTCTTCTTCATTATACGACAACGGCATTCTCTGCCAATAATTTACAGAATCAATGACTTTTAAGGAAAACAGAAGCTAAAACTCGAAGTTATTCGGTAATGCATATTAACAAGATGTAAGGTGCACATTTAGCATATTCCAACAGCCAAATCTTGAATCACTATTAAGAGTTACACAAGTAGGATTTCATTTGAAAATTACCTGACCCCAACCGATGTCGAGCCCAGAGATTTCCACTGTCGAACAACCAGTACCATGCCACTTCAACTTCACAGGTTTCCTTTTGGTGCCTGTCAGCTTTGAGCAAAAGGCGATGGATTAACTCAACCGTTGCTGTGCTGACGGATGTACTAAATTTTAGTAACATCAACCAAGATGCAAGACAAGTTTTAGATTTTTCTTTTACTGAAACTTCAAAGCCCTCCTACCTAGATAGGCATTCTCGATATGTGCTGAGAAGTTTGGCTAGTTCATTTTTTAGATAAAGATTTTGAAAACCATTATTATACAAGGAAAAAAATGAGACTCACGATATCAGCAGTTGCACTTTTTATAGCTTCCAACTTCGGGAAGCACGACCGCTTGCTCTACAGACAAACAAAAAGAGACGAGTGGTTTTCAAAAAGCCAAAGGAAAGAGCTAGAAACTTAATGCTCGTAACCATATGGTCATGCCAATGAAGATACAGAACTTCACTAGGTGAAAGTAGTAAGAAGTTTTCCCCAAAAAGGGAAGTATCAGTTACACCACTGGGATCAAAGACAAATAATCTCAACCAAATAAAAGACGTGATAACAAACAGCTAAAGGTAATGATTACCATAAGTAATTCATGTGCTCCTTTGAGTGTGTAGTCTTGAATCCAATACATGTAAGCCGCCTATAGATTCAGCTGTAAATATATTACAATCTTACCACGAAATAATAACAGAATGCGTATTTATCACAATAGTGATTCGAAGTATCAGAAGCAGTTCTGTGGAGTAAAGAACGTGAATGACCTAATGCGGATAATTTGCACCATTTTATCTATCTTCTACCAAGCCAGTTTAATAAAGCAGCAGTCCAGAGTTTACAACAACTTGAGTATACTGCATATTTCTAGTCTTATCTTCTACCAAGCCAGTTAAATAAAGCAGCATTCCAGAGTTTACAACTACTTGAGTATAGTGCATATTTCTGGTCATCTAATTTACTGTAAATTTCTAGTACTTTAACCACCCCCGAGAACAAGCAGAAGTAATGGCAAAACGGAAGAAAGCTTGAAATCTCATAAAGTCTGTCAAAAGCACCAAAGAGTATGAAGTTCACATACAGCAGTTGCAGGTGCTCTTCCGAGCCCAGCGGTACAGTGTATATAGGCCACGCCTCCATTCTGAGTGATGGCCTTGTGTAGTTTACTTACGACTGCTGGAAGCCGGAATCGCAGATCAAATGCATCAAAATCCCTGATTCCAGACAAGCATTACAAGCTAATAGTACAAATACAGGCAATTAGCCTAAAACTATGCTTTCAAGGTTCATTTAACATGCTATAGGCTTACATAGAAAACTAAACAGAAACATTTTCCTTCAACTTTCCCATTATAACCAACTTGAAACTTATATAATACACCAGAAATTTCTAAGAATAATGTTCTGCAAAAGACCAGCCAGAAGAAAGAAAGAAATAAGGAAAAAAAGACTCTTTCTGATTTGGTAGAAGTAATGATTTTCATTTTCAATGTTCGCCCAAATCATTTAAAGGAGGAATGAAACTGCAGAAATATCACTTTCCTAGAGTACAACATTGTCACCCACCTAATTTCAGCACGCACGTGTTGAATGTCATTGAAGCTGCTGGCATATTCGCGGATGGCAGTTATATCGACCCCAAAGTACCTAAATAATTCTACTTAAGGGCTGAAACAAGATACTTCGCCAGGAGCCTACCAAGGATATAGCAGAACAGACCCCAAAAATAAAAGATAGCCTAAAAGAATATATGCATTGAATCAACTTATTACGACCATAGTTGGATACTCAAGATCCGAGTTTTGCTGCAAACAGAATATAGTTTTCACTCCAATATCGCGAAGCTTGTCAACATCGGCCGGGGTCTGCCAAATGTTCAAAGTAAAGTTCTGTAAGAACATACAACCCTTCAAACATAAGACATGAAATGCTTACAAACATTTACCTGTAGGCATGAACCTACAATCAGGTCCGGACGAATGAAGTTGTAGTTCATTCCAAGTTCGTGCCTATAGGTTAACACTGTATTCCATTGGAGTTACACAAGTAAGTTTAGCCAAATTATGATTAAAGATAACAAGAATCAATAGAGAAGGAAACCCAAATCATAAGTAAAAGCCACAAAACTTAAGTTAACAAAGTCATGAAAGAAATAGCTAGCTTGTGAGTTACCTAATTGCCAATATAGATAATCGAATGTCATGATACAGAACAATATGTATTAGATAAATGTCGAACATACCAGCACCCATGGCTGCAGTCATGTCATGACTGTATGTTTCAGATTTGTCATCGACTTTTGACGTCTCATTTTCTGTACTTGGAACAGAACCAGATGCTGCCTATAATATTATCAAAACAAAAAATCAGCAAAGCAAAGATTTCACAGATCAAAAGGGCTCAAAACTTATATCAAAACAAGTATACAGGATAGCGATACAAACACAAATAGATAATATAGATACATAATTATGCAAGAATACAGAGTGAGACCATGAACTACATCTAAACTAGTAAAGAAAGACACTTCAATTTTACACAAGATATCACATTTCTGACCTCCGCAACGACAATGGATCTTCGTGATAAACCAGTTCCTTTAACCATTGCCTGCAACAAAACGGTTTAAGAAAAAGAGAAAAGAACAACAGCATTATAAAACATCACACACATCAGCATCAACTATACCAACAAAATGGAGAAATAAAAAAATTATTCTCCTATTTTACCAATGAAGTAACAACGCATGAAGGCTTCCCAGAGTACCCACTCAAGCTCTGCAGAGGCAAAACCGAGGATCTGCGAATCATAGACGCGTTCAAAAACCAATCAACAAACAGATTGTGTGCAATCCACACAAACAAGCAATCTTTAACGAAAACCCATCATGAAAAATCGCTGTAAATGATGAAAAAACCATTACAAAAAGAGAACCTCGGAAGATGCTGGAGGCAATTCATCTGGGCCGGAGAGAAAATCAAGATCACTGAAAAAAATGTGCTTTAAAAGTTTCAGTTCTTTCAGTTTCACTTTTGCGAGGGTGGTACCGTGGTAGGATATTTTAGTAACGATTGTTGTATTGTATGTATAGGGATTGGCGTGTAGCTGAATCGATCCATAAAAATATCAACCTTTTGGTAGATTCTTCCATGATGCCATGTGTCGAAGAATGTGAAGCTGCCACTTTTTAGTTATTTTTTGTGTTCATTTTTCTATTTTTTTTTTTTGGTGGGCTAGGTATCTTGCAGCTTCATCTTCCCTTAAATTTGGATCTCGTAATAAATGTATTTGCTACAATTTCCGGTTAAATATATTTTAAAATCTTTGTACTTTCATTTGTTATTTCATTAGAATTCTATACATTTTTTCATTTTGATGAATCCTCCTAAGTATCATATTCGATTTCATTGGATTCTTATTCCACGTAACTTTTATTTTAACGGATCCGTTAAACAAGAATGCAATGAGATCAAACATACTACTCCGATAATTTACTGAAACGAGAAATTTGTACAGAGATCTAATGAAATGAAAATAAAAAGTAAAAGAATTTTAGGATGTGTTTTGCCATATATCTTCAAGTTTTGAATATTTTGTAATTGATATTAAAATCACCCCCTAAAAAAATATACTTATAAAATGGCAATTCAAAAGATCATATGTTGTTAAACTGAGGTTTTGATTATTTTGGTTTTGTTGATTTGTTGATTGTTGAGAAGTTCAGTATAGTCATTACTTTTTTTTTAATGTCTTCTTTCTTTTGCGTGACACTGCCGACGTGATTAAACGTCCTTTTTTCACTTTTATTTTATTTTTTCCGTTTTTTCTGTCATTCTTTTTCCCGAATTCGATTTTTAAAATTCTTTTATTTTTTGTCTACTTTTCACTTTATAAAACGGATGCAAAAAATTTAATCACGGAAGTTTAATTTTAGTTATAAATGTTAAATTACGGAAGTGTATATATATATCTGTGATTGGTTCCGATGGCAACGACATTTATCCTGGCAATGTGAAAACATTATGCCGAACATATAAAGTCATTGCATTCGTTGTGAAATTAACTGCATAAAAAAACAAAAAAAAAACACTCCTAATGGGATCTAAATATGGAATGTGATACATCCATCGTTGATCTTCATAAATACATAAAAATTAATTTTTCACTCATTATGAATTTGAATCTAGGTAATGTGTTACATCTACCATTGATATTGAGAAATATATAGTTATTCGTTCTCACAGTAAATAAAGCTTCTCATTTGAATCATTTCATATATATATTGATTAACATGAAAACTATATTTATTTAGAACATGATGACACTACAGTGCAAGTATATAGTCATTGTATTCGCTAGGAAACTATATGCATTTCAAAAAAAATAGAATTTTGTGCCTTTATGGGACTTAAACCTAGATGTTGTATTGATATAATAAGAAAATGCATCCATGAGTAAGGAGGGATTGCATCCATTGCAAATCTCTGATCTTGCAATAATTAAGCATTCTCATTTAAACCTCGTTATATTATAATAATAATAATAATAATAATAATAATAATCACGCCCAAAATGTGACACTTGCTATTCTTTGCTAAAATCACACCTAAAACGACAACCAATCGCAATGAAACCACAGCCTAATGTTCGCTTCACTTCCAACATTGAAAAGGGGCAGCCTCATGTCAATATGAGCTCGCCCAAAGACACGAACGGGAGAAGAATCAAAAGAATACAGGGCTCAAGGCAAATGAGTTAGGAGTTCAATAAGCTAAGCTTCTCCCCTGAGTCACGATTTAGCGAGTGCGAGTACCTCTACGTGCGTAAATGGGTAACTGGAGGAATGCCTGGACTGCCCGGCCGGGCAATATCCCTTGTCAAGTGAAGGAACAATCCTTACTTTGACTTATCCTATCTCATACTTTCAGCAGGCGAAAAGAGTTCGATAAAACATGGCACTGATAAAGATTGATAGATCTACTGATTTTTTTTACAGGTATATAATTCCAGAAGATAATCCAAAATTGAGTCAATCACGTTTATTATATATAGTGGACAAGTCATAAATATTAAAGGTCTTTGGACTTGTAGATGATTTTTCTTATGGGCAGATGTTCACCATTGGATCTCGCCAATACAGATCCCTATAATTTTCGTTACCGAGATTTCTTTTTTCTCATCTTCTTGGTTATTCGATTGGGTATACTTGTGATTCTATGTTCTATAGCCTATGCGCCTGCTTCTGAGTAACAAAAATAACAGTGAAGCTTGAAGCAGCGTTCCTCCTGCAAAGGAGAACATCAAGACAGGTGATTGCCTTCCCTTTGATGGCCTAAAGGACGCTCAAGCGAGTGGCAAGTCGATCGATCAACTCTTCCTTAACTGAATGTTTGGTTTGGAACTATTGTTTGGCCCAGTGATTAGATACTAAGGTGCGAAGGGAGCGGGTCTGAGTCTGTAGCGCCATGGAGCAACAGCCATGTCCAGATCTCATCCTACGTACACTTAAGAAATTTCCAACGACAAGTTGCCCATCATCATTGGGCCACTGATGTGGTCAGAATCGCACCTTAAAGTTAGAGCAACAGTGCCAACTTCAAGTGCGATTCTAACTACACCAATGGTCCGATGACGACATGCTACCTATTGTTGGAAATTTTCTTTTGTGTATAATACATTAGACTTTAGTTTGGTGGTGATTGATCATTGTTTTGAGGTCTAATGTTGGTAAAAGAACAATAACTACCACAATTTTAATATGATTGTAGCTATAATCAGACAATTTCTCAAAGTTTAGGATATATAAAAAATAAATCAAAGTTAAGACTATAAATTGAAACTTGTTGAAAGTTCAGGTTATAAACTATAATTAACCATAATAATAATAATTTAAAGATTTTGTGAATTTTAATTTGTCATGTTTGTAGTGTTAAAGTTGTCTTTTGGGTTTAGTGTTGCAACATTCCTAAGACGGTAGTTCGAAACATTTTATAAATTCAATTAAATATATTTATGTTTTTCTTGTAAATATTAATTTTGTACTCTGTGCTGTATGATTATAGACTTATAGTAATGCAATTTACCATAAATATCAACTATTCAGAAAGCCCTTATATACTAAGTTACTAACTATTCGTCTGGTTAGTATCTATATATTAGCCAGATTCCCAATGTCAAAATCTTTTACAGAATATTATCTCAAATTTTATTGCTGGATATATCAGATATGGAACAAAAAATTACCAAGAACAAAGTGTACAATCTTTACTTAATCTAAATAAAGTAACTGAACACTCCAAAAATGACAAATTATGTAATTGAGTTAATCCCACTAGAATTCAACATAATCTAGGTCCAAATTTTCCGCAAATTGGTGACCCCCCACGACAGTTTCAATGACTGGTCGAGCAGCTTGATCCTGTGCAATTGGAAAGTTCCAGAAGGAATCGGAATTCTCAAAGATTATGTAAAATGCAACAAGTGATGCCAGAAACAGCCCCAACAGTAGCATGTAGATTTGCCAATCTGCGAGTAGAAGCAAAACAACGTTAAGACGGTCGATGATACGTGACCGGTTCAGTTGAGAGGAAAGGAAGATGGAAGAGAATCAAATGGAGAGACCTTTCCAATCAGCAGGAACAGTGAGCTTCGTCGCCATCACTCCCCATTGGGTAGAAGTGGTAAGTACTACCCTGCAACATCAAAGCATTCGAGTTACTAACTGGAACGAGTGAGCCTCCAGTGAATAAACCATGTTTGGCAGGTTTGGAAAAGATATTGGTTATCATGATTTATGTCTTATTGAGAAAGCCACAGGTATAAACAATACAATAGATAGATGGAAATTCTGATTTTTGAGTAATAATAATATCCCTGAAACTTTTGTGATATTCTCTTTTTCTAAGCTCACCTTTCAGTAGGACAAAACTCCAATGATGTAATTGCGGAACCCAGGTGTTGCCTCTTACTCCAGTGGTGAACCTCCATATTTTTCACTTCAACAACACATATATCTCCATCCTTGCTCCCACTAAGTTAAAAAGAGTGACAGAATTTTCATAAAGGCAGAATAATTCACATACCAATTTAGAAATGATCGGGAAAAAGATCTCCAGTTATTGCACATGCAACCGTGAAAAACTCAAAATAGTGAAGTTCAAGTCTCACTAAATTTATATGAACCATGAGAAATCCACTATAAAACAGTTTCCCAATTGAGCAAGTTCAAGGAAAGTTAAAAAAAATCACAAAAGGGTATTGATTGTTCACCACATTATGGCTTTGTGCACTAAACTGTCCCTACAACTCATGAAGTGTACCTGTGCCTAACATAAAATAAACTTTCTAATTTGGAATACTTCTGTTCATCCTTCCAGAGAACACATTAATATGGTCAAGTATTTGCTTTCAATGTATATAATGAATAATGCCAAGAAAGAATATAAAAAGGAGATTTAGAAAGTGGCTAAGCACTTACAGAGCAAGATATTTCCCATCCAAACTAATAGACATTATCGCAGCTGGTTTTCTAAGTAACCTTTTGTGCCCAACTTTTTTCCATGTGCTTATATCATAAACAGCAGTAAGTGGTTTATTTCCTGCACAAAGAACATCACTCATCAAGAAAAACTTTACAGGCCTTCAGCTAAATAAAATCATATAATTGATTGCTTTCTCTATGGATGAAAGATACTAACATACCTCGTTGAACGGAGCAAAATAAAAATGGTTTTGTCCCATCTTTAGAAAACCTGCAGAGTTCAATCTTCTCATCCTGCAACATGAGCTAAATCAGAACCTCAATTGCGTAGGTATTTGATACATAGAACTTATGGATAAATAAAACAGACAGAGTTCCGTGTCAAAGTTGTAAGTGGAGTGCCATCACTTGTGTTCCATATTATCGCTGAACCATCAGCTGAGGTTGTAGCTAAAAACTCTGAGTCTAAGCTGCAAAAGAGCATTACCAAGACCCAACATCAAATTAGCCATCAAACACTTTGAATAGCTTGAAATTAATCCATATACCCAAAGAAGAATAAGAAGAGAATCAAAGGAAGGGTTATAATTGGATAGTTAAAATGCAAGCATACAGAATAACTAGTAACATAAATGTAACGTCAACAGCTCCTTCCAATTTCCTAGTAAGAGAATCTTTGTGAATTTTTTATGAGTCTCAACTGACCGTCCTTGTCATGAAAGGTTACACATTTTCAGATAGTTGTCTGCTAACAAAGTAACCTAAAATACACAACCTGCCCATCGTAAAAATGGACCCAATAACCGAAAATGCAGAGTAAAAAAGACAAAGCACCATGTATACATAGGAGTCCGAATATATTTGCTATAAGAACTGAAAGAAAACAAAAGGCAACTTCAGTACTTGCACATGCTGAGATTCTAAATTGTTTGTGTTAAGCACGTGTTCATGTCCCCGAGAGTATAGAATAAGCTAAACAATTATGCAACATTATCTGAAAGTAAATTAAAATCAACTCAATACTCATTATACCTAAAATCCATGTCTTGAAATGATTTATGAGCTCTTGGTTCTTCCAAAATGGCTTGCATTTTTGGCCACTCGAATAACCTAAGGCATCCATCCTTCAAATTGAAAGTAAAGTAGGAAATACAAAATAGACATTTTTCAATAATCATAAGGGCATAAACTCATAGGCAGTAGTATCATGATAGAAAAAAGCTTACAACTCCACCAGTAGCAAATCTAGTTCCATCAACACTAAAAGCCAAACATTTCTGTGGGCCAACCCCCTGCAGTAGAAGTTGCTCTTTTGAAGTAAGTTTTATTTTGTCTTCCCGGCCATCCAACTCGAACAATCTGCAGATGGTATGAAGTAGTCAGTCAATATGTAGAAAATGAGAAGCGAAGTTGTGGCAGAAGTATAATTCAGTCAGGCTTTCCATGCATTGAAACAGGGACCTCTATCAGCTCTTCATTTGCCAGGGGAAGGGATTAAAACCAAATACTGAATATTCTATCAAAATTCAAATATATAACTCAGAAAATAGATTAAAGTTTTTCGTATTCTTAATCGATTAACCTAAACTCTCTGTCAACTACAACTCCAATTCTATTTAACTAAACACATTGCAGTCCAACATCTCATGCACAAAATAATTATTGAAATTAAAATGACTAAAAGCAATTTAAAGAAAAGTAGTTTTCCCCTTTTCAACAAAATGCAATTGCTTACTTGCAATCACCAGCGCTAGTGGAACAAACTAATTCATCTCCCCCGGGATGCACCGCAATAATTACTGGATCATCGCCTTCTCCAAGTTCATACTTAGCCTGCACAAAATTCCAGTAATACTGAAATAAATACAGCAGCAATTTACAGACACTAATAATTCAGCTCATTAAAGAATAATCGGCCCCAAAAATTGCGGATACCGATCACTCCCAACAATAAGTCTTCATGATTATTTGCACTGTATTCCTAAAAATTAATTAAAAAGATTCTGAAAAATAGTCCAAAATAGTAAAGTAAATTAAACCTTGGGAGAGGCAGAGAGAGAAGCAGTAATAGGATTCCATGAGAAGATCTCGAGAGAGGACGGCTTCGATTTCCCCACCACCACCGAATGCGCGTTCTCCGGCCGCCGAATCCAGGCGGCGCACGTCACTGTCCCCTGCCCCGGAGCATCCACTCCCTTCATTTTCTTCGAGGACGCTAATTGGGGTTTGGTCCTTGGGGTTTTTGAGGCAATTTTAGGTAAATCGAGATTTTGTTTTTGAAGTGAATTGAATTTGGAAATCGTGACTCCCTCTCCCTCTCTCTCTATACGGACTCCGGCATGCAAGTGGGGAATCACTAAAATGGAAAAAATGACCATTTCATGAAGTCAAATTAATAATGTCTAAAAAATTACTCTCTCCCTATCTATAAAATATTATATTTTATCAAAAGTAAACGTCTTTATTTTTACTATTTTTTTAAAAGGACTCACATTTTATTAATTTATTTTATTTACATTTCATTATATATGAAAATGAGATTAATATTCCACTAACTTTTTCCACCCACCTTTATTCACATTCTTAAAATCCACGCTGAATCAAAATGAATCGATATATCGTGGACGGAAGTACTCCTGTATTAGAGAAAAGTAATACTATTACTAGAAATGTCAAATTTAGTGCGATGCTCACATTATCAAATCAGTTTAGAAACAATTAAGTTATTTAATATGAGCCATTTAAACAAAAGTAAGATGATATTCGGTGGAGTCATAAATGTTGTAACGTGCTTACTATTAAATAAAATATTATTTCCAAATATTCACCCTAAATTAATTTAAGTTAATCATTGGATTTAAATGGTCCTTAAAGATAATAAGTGACAATCTTTTGGAAGTAAATGCAAAATAACAGTAGTTGTCATTCATAATCCACACAAATCAGTATCTTATAATTATAATACATCAACCATCAAATATGCACTAATCCAATCATTTAATGAGTTGACTGTTAATTAAACGCAATTAATTAAAATACATTGATAATTAGTGATGCAACTTTAAAGTCAATGCTTCGCGGATTTATTGACTAAGTCCAATAATGAAAAGAATATACTCTTTTTTATTCCAATTCCATCGAAAAACAATAATATATTATAATATAGTTCCCAAACTATAATTAAATATTCTACATGTTGTAGTTGCAGGCACAAATAGCTGGATTTTGTGGAGATTTATGTGTCCTCTTATTCTAGTGTCCTCTTTGTAAGTATTTTAATACATTAAATTATGGAAAGATTATAGTCGTGTGTGTAGACAAGTTGTGGTGCAACTTAAAAATAAAAAAAGGTTGTGCTGAAACTTGTATCATGGTAGAAATAAATAACTTAAGAGTACGAAAACATAATAAATAAATGAGTGTATGTTTTTTTTTTTGCTGGACTTTTTAGAAGAAATAAAATACAACAAAATGACATTAAAACGCAACTTAGTTGGTAAAATGGTTTTCCTCCGACCAATATGTCGGAGGTTTGAACCAGCGGCTGACGCCGCTTCTCTTTCTCTTTGTGTGGGATGAAATATTCTACTTTTTGAAAAGGGGACTCAATACTGGTTTTAGCGGGGGTCGGAAAGGGGCGGCTGACCCCCCTGTTAGGGTTTAGAGTTTGATATTCAGTTAATAAGTGTCCTAGTCTTTAGGATGTTGTTATAGCTTTGAATTCTTCCTAGTTTAGTTACCACGTTTTTAGCTACAACGTGGGCTGCTCTTTATTTTCCGTTGTAAGGCTATTATATATAGCCACACTGCATCTTTAATAAATCAAGTCATTCCCTCAGATTGGTATTACATTCTTGATCTATTATTTTGTGAGATCAATAATTCTTAACAATCTGGTATCAGAGCCCCCACTGGGATCTGAGAAAAAAAGAAAGCTGCAGTCTTTCGAGTGACTCACAAATTAGAGAGGATGAGTGAAGAGAAAATTTTCATGCAACCTGCCATACCACGCTTTGATGGTCACTACGACCATTGGAGCATGATTATGGAAAACCTTTTGAGATCTAAAGGTTATTGGAGTCTCGTTGAGACTAGTTACGAAGAACCACATACAGGAGAAGCATCGAGTGAGGCAGGGCAAAAGAAATTAGAGGAACTGAGGGTTACAGACCTCAAAGTAAAGAATTACCTGTTCCAGGCGATCGACAAGACAATTCTTGAGCAAATTATGGAGAAGCGCACTTCGAAGAAGATATGGGATTCTATGAAGAAAAAGTTCGAAGGAAATGCTAGGGTGAAGCGTTCGGCTCTACAAGCATTGAGAAGAGAATTCGAGATTCTGGAGATGAAAGGAGATGAGACTATTACGAGTTACTTCGCTCGTGTTATGACAACCGCTAACCAGATGAGGAGCAATGGTGAGCAAATGAGCGAAAGTACCATTGTCGAGAAGATCCTTAGGACTTTGACCGAGAAATTTACCTATATAATCGTCTCAATCGAAGAATCTAAGGATATTGATTCACTCACAATTGATGAACTGCAAAGTTCACTAGTTGTGCATGAACAAAAATTTCACAAGAGTCATGGAGAAGAGCAGGCACTCAAGGTAACACATGAAGAGAGATATAGAGGAAGAGGCCGTGGGAGAGCTGTCTTCAGAGGTGGAAGAGGCAGAGGAAGGGATCACCAATCCTACAAAGCTACTGTCGAATGTTACAAATGCCATCAACTTGGACACTATAAATATGAGTGTCCAATGTGGGAAAAGCAGGCCAATTATGCAGAGCTGGATGATACAGAAGAATTGCTTCTCATGGCTTATGTAGAGATGCAAGGAGCAAGTCGAAATGATGTATGGTTTCTCGACTCAGGCTGTAGTAACCATATGTGTGGTGATCGATCATTGTTTTATGAGCTGGATGAAGGTTTCAAGCAGATGGTTAATCTAGGAAACAATACGAAGATGAGTGTAGCTGGAAAGGGCACAGTGAGACTGTGCCTCGATGGTCTCAATCACAAAGTAGCTGGAGTGTTTTATGTGCCAGAACTGAAGAATCATCTTCTCAGTGTGGGTCAGCTACAGGAAAGAGGGCTAGCCATTTTAATTCAGTCAAATGAATGCAGAATTTACCATCCATCAAGAGGTTTGATCATCCAAACCAACATGACAGCAAATAGAATGTTTGTTCTGCTATCCCACAATCAAGTCACTGAAGGACAAACAAAGAAGGAAGTGTGTCTTCAAGCAACTACAAATGATGTAGCTCAACTATGGCATCGTAGATATGGTCATCTAAGTCATAAAGGCCTCAAGACCTTACAACTCAAAGAAATGGTGAAAGGTTTGCCTAAATTCTCCGAATCCAGCATTGTATGTATTGATTGCTTGAAGGGTAAACAACACAGAGACCCCATTCCCAGAAGGAGCACATGGAGAGCATCCGAGAAGCTGGAACTTGTTCATGCAGATTTATGCGGACCAATCTCTCCAATCTCCAACAGTCACAAAAGGTATCTGATTTGCTTTATAGATGATTTCAGTAGAAAAGCATGGGTGAATTTCTTAGTTGAAAAATCAGATGCATTCACTTCTTTCAAATTCTTTAAGAACTATGTGGAGAAAGAAACTGGTTTGGCCATTAAATGTTTGAGGACAGATCGTGGCGGGGAATTCACATCAGGAGAATTCAATGAGTATTGCAAGATGAATGGAATAAAGAGGCAATTAACCAATGCCTATACTGCGCAAAAAAATGGTGTTGCAGAGAGGAAAAATCAGACGATAATGAACATGGTGAGATGTTTATTATCTGAAAAAGGTAATCCGAAGACTTTTTGGCCTGAGGCTGTGAATTGGAGCATCTATGTGTTAAATAGATGCCCCACACTATCAGTGAAAGATGTTACTCCAGAGGAAGCTTGGAGTGGAGTTAAACCATCTGTAGAACATTTCAGAGTATTTGGAAGTATTGCTCATGTCCATATTCCTGAGGCTCGAAGGACAAAACTTGAAGACAAGAGTTATAGTTGTGTTCTATTGGGAGTAAGTGAGGAATCAAAAGGGTACAGGCTTTATGATCCAGTATCCAAAAAGGTTGTAATAAGCCGTGATGTTGTATTCGAGGAGGAGAAGAAATGGGAATGGGATAAAAGTTACGAAGAACAAATTCTACTAGACTTGGAGTGGGGAGATGAGGAGGAGCAAGATGTTTCAATTGAGTCTGAAAAGGAAGATGCAGAAAATGATGAAGTACTCCCAAGTCCTATAAGTC
Organism: Monilaria moniliformis; assembly: GCA_034509125.1. Classification (NCBI taxonomy): domain Eukaryota; kingdom Viridiplantae; phylum Streptophyta; class Magnoliopsida; order Caryophyllales; family Aizoaceae; genus Monilaria; species Monilaria moniliformis. Next base: position 23,345 of record JAYDZE010465340.1, read on the forward strand.
CAGAAGGTCCTCCAGAATTCCCTAGTCCAGCAGAAGGCAGAAATCGAAGGGTTCCTGTATGGATGAAGGACTATGTAACTGGTGACAGTTTTGGCCCCTCTGATGAAGTCAACATGGCTTTCTTTGCTAGTACAGATCCAATATTTTATGATGAAGCAGTAAAGTCTGAAAAATGGAAACAAGCCATGGATGCAGAGATGAGATCAATTGAGAAGAATGGAACATGGTTTCTAACAGAGTTACCAAGGGGAGCTAAAAGCATTGGGCTTAAATGGATATACAAAACGAAACTGAATGAACTTGGAGAGGTTGAGAAGTACAAAGCTCGCTTAGTTGCAAAGGGTTATGCACAAGAATATGGAGTCGACTATGAGGAAGTGTTTGCACCAGTCGCTCGAATGGATACGATTCGAATGATTCTTGCCGTCGCTGCACAAAAGGATTGGAACATTTATCAACTTGACGTTAAGTCAGCGTTTCTCCATGGAGAATTGACTGGAGATGTCTTTGTTGAACAACCAAGGGGTTATGAAGTAAAGAACGAAGCTCACAAAGTTTATAAGCTCAACAAGGCGCTGTATGGACTCAAACAAGCACCTCTGGCTTGGTTCAATCGGATTGAGTCATTTTTCTTAAAAGAAGGCTTCAGAAGATGTGATAGTGAGCATACACTTTTCATCAAAACCAACAAAGAAGGTAAACGTTTGATTATAAGCTTGTATGTTGATGATTTAATTTACACGGGAGATGATGAGGCTATGATCAATGAGTTCAAAGGTTCGATGATGAATGAATTCGATATGTCGGATTTGGGAAAAATGAGGTATTTCCTCGGCATTGAAGTAATGCAGTTTGATGAAGGGATCTTTATAAGCCAAAGGAAGTATGCCATGGAGATTTTGAAAAGGTTTGGGATGGAGAGCAGCAATGAAGTTCAGAATCCAATCATTCCGGGGTTCAAGATGTTTAAAGATGAAAACGGAGCGGAGGTTGATGGCACCTTTTATAAGCAATTGGTGGGAAGCATGATGTACCTAACAGCCACAAGACCGGATATGATGTTTGCAGTTAGTATGATTAGTAGATACATGTCAAAGCCAACAGAACTTCATCTCATGGCAGCTAAGAGGATTTTGCGTTATCTACAAGGAACAACTGAGTTTGGGATTCTTTATAGGAAGGGAGGGAATAAGGACTTAATTGGCTTCACCGACAGTGATTATGCGGGTTGTTTGGAGGATAGAAAGAGCACGTCGGGTTATGCTTTCATCTTGAGTTCTGGAGCAGTTGCTTGGTCGTCATGAAAGCAGCCAATTGTTACCCTCAGTACAATAGAGGCTGAATTTGTAGCTGCTATAGCGTGTTCATGTCAGGCGGTGTGGATGAAGAGAATCTTGAAAGAACTTGGCTATGAAGGTAGCGAAGGAACTACCATTTTCTGTGATAATAGCTCAACGATCAAGCTATCCAAGAACCATGTGATGCATGGTAGAAGCAAACACATAGATGTGCGTTTTCACTTTCTACGGGAACTGGTTAGAGAAGGAGTCGTTCAGTTGAAGCATTGTGGAACGCACGAGCAGGTGGCTGATGTGTTAACTAAACCACTTAAACTGGAATCATTTCGGAAGTTGAGAGATCAGCTGGGAGTGTGTAATGCACCAATAGTAAACTAGTTGCTTAGGCATCTAGTTTAAGGGAGTGAATGTTAGGGTTTAGAGTTTGATATTCAGTTAATAAGTGTCCTAGTCTTTAGGATGTTGTTATAGCTTTGAATTCTTCCTAGTTTAGTTACCACGTTTTTAGCTACAACGTGGGCTGATCTTTATTTTCTGTTGTAAGGCTGTTATATATAGCCACACTGCATCTTTAATAAATCAAGTCATTCCCCCAGATTGGTATTACATTCTTGATCTCTTTATCTTGTGAGATCAATAATTCTTAACAGACTTTAGAAGAGGAAGGGCGAGGAAGAGAGAGAGGGCGAAGGCGGTAGCGGTGAGGCGACGAGGCGAAGGCGGTGACGCGGCCGCCGCGTTTCAGACCAGAGAGATGGGGAGGAGGGGAGAGAGAGAGAGAGAGATGGGGGAGGAAGAAGGCGGCGGTGGCGCGGAAAAAGGGAGGAAGACAGAGAGATGGGGAGGAGGAGAGAGAGATGGAGAAAGGGCAAGGAGGATGGCAGAAAAGAAAGGGCAAGGAGGATGAGAGAAAGGGTCGACTAATAGCGACGGACCGGGAGTGCGAGCTAATCTTCTAATCTCGTATCTTGCAACCGAAAGCATTACTAGATATTTGGCCCAACATAATCTTGGGCTAATCGGCCAAACCGAAGGGGACTAATTGATGCTCGAATATACGCAAATTTCTAGTTCAGTGCACGATTTTAATGCTTGAGTTTAAATTAAAATACATTATTTTTGTTATCAGTTGAATTGATATAATATCCTCAAATGGCTACAAATCATTGGGCCTATGCTCAATGGAATCAAATTTTGCTTATGCAAGTGGATTCTGTTTCTTTTTTTTTTTGTTCTCCTATTTTTGTTTACTTTATTTATGAATTGATGTTCTTTCTCATTTAAGTGTATTCCATATATTCTCGAATGAGATGCATGTATTTTGGTTTGATTTGTTTTGTAAGGATTTCAAGTTTTACTTAAGCAGAAAGACTGAAACGATCGGAATAAGAATTACAGAATTCAATTATATCATAACCCAAGTTCCAAACTTTATCTTGTGTTTGCCCTTTCCTATTGGGCCAAAAAAAGATAATGTTATCCATCTGTTCCCACGGTTTATCCGCGCTCAATAATCTAATATTTGAAAATGAGAAATTTCATCCATGAGGGCCTCTATATACTATCCCATTAATGAGGAAATCTATAAATTAATTAGAAATCAATATTCGATAATCATGTTCTGGCTGTATTTGGAGTATTGGATTAGTTGGAAGTTAATCCCTACATGAAGGGAATAAATGGATTATGGGCCACCTTATTATTCCATAAGACATCATTTATTTGTTTTCTATCGTTTAATATTTCATTAGCCTCCTCATTATGCACTAGATGTTCAATACTAACATCATTATATATTCTGACGGCGGCATTTAACCTATATAATGTAAGAAATACAACAGATTCTGGAGCATGTAAACCTGAAAAGGGAATTAATAAAAAATCATCATTCTATTCTTAAAAACGAAGTTGAAGAAAATCAGGGAGCCCAACCAAATAAAATAAAAAATAAAATTAGCAGAGTGTGCTGTTGCATTGTGGCATTTTGATTTTTTTAAAATTTTCCCCTTTTCTTATATTACTTACAATTTTTTTTGCAAATATGTAAATTTCATTTATAATTGAAAATAGATGTAATCTATCTTAAAATTATATGTTTAGTTTGAGAATGAAAAACTATAAATAAACCCTAATAATAAAAATTAATCATATTAGTGAACCCAAATTATAAAAATAAAACCATATTAAAATTAAATATTTGCAATTAAATTTTATAAGTAACACAAGAAAAAGGGAAAAAAAATTGAAAAAAATTGCCACAATATGCACGCTCTGTTGCGCAAGGCACAGCAGAGGATCCTATCCCTGGGTATTGACCAAAGTAAACATGCAAAAAATCAGACTAAAAGAGGCCTAACAACTATTTAATGTCTATATCAATCTTTCTGTTTCCTTTATTTTGGTTGGTTATCTTTCATTTACTAGTCCAATAAGAATTATTAGATTCCATAAAATCTAATTTTTTGTGGGACATGTAAAAGAAAAAATGTCTTTCACAACTGCACATAAAATGCAGCCATCACAAATCACAATCATCATCATGTTTTGTAGTATTTCAAAGGTATTTTACCCCATAGCTACAACATTTGCTTAATCAAAATGCCAAGAATGTCCCATATCAATTCTTCAATTTTTATTTTTTTCAAGAATGGAGTTTTTCTCTGTTATGGGAGTTGTTGCTGTTTTAGAAGTTGTGTTTCTTCATAGTGGTAGTGTGCGTTGTGAGAAGCCTGCTGTGGTGAAAGTTGGTGCTGTTTTCACCTTTGAGTCTGTGATTGGAAGAGGTGCTAAGATAGCTATGGAAATGGCAGTTGGAGATGTGAATTCAGACCCTACAATTCTCAATGGGACTCAAATGGAGTTGGTTATGGAGGACCTCAGTTGTAGTGCATTTATGGGCTCAATCAAAGGTTCCCTCTCATTTTTCTCTCTCTCTGTGTGACTGTGTGTGTTTGTGAGAGAGAGAGAGAGACTTTTTGCTGCTGAAATTGTGATTTCTGATGTAGGTGAATGAGTTTGATCATGTCTTCTTGGAATATTTTTAGTGTCTACTGTGTATGTGTGTGTTTGAGAGAGAGAGAGAGAGAGAGAGATTTTGCTGCTGAATTGTTGGCTGAAAATTTTGATTTCTGATGTTGGTAAATGATTCTGATCATGTCTTCTTGAAATATTTTACTGTCTACTATGTGTGTGTGTGTGTGAGGGAGAGAGAGAGAGTTTTTTCTGCTGAATTGTTAGCTGAAAATTTTGAATTCTGATGTTGGTAAATGACTGATCATGTTTCTTGGAATAATTCACTGTCTACTGTGTGTTTGTTTTGCGCGCGCGCGCGTATGTGTGTGTGTGTGTGTGAGGGAGAGAGAGAGAGAGATTTTGCTGAGTTCGTGGCTGAAACTGTGGTTTCCGATGTAGGTATATGACTGATCACATTTTCTTGAAATTACTTGTACTGTTTACTAAAAGTTTTTGTGGGAGAATATCTTCTCATAATTTTCCTATATAAAATGATGATAAAATTTGAAGCAAGTGTTCAAGGAAAGTCCCCAAATTGAAGCAAATCCTGTCATGTTATGTAACACAAAAACTCATGTTTCATGATCTAAACACTAAACACTCAAAAACCATTCTTAAAATGATCAAAATTTTAGATATTGTTACTGCAAGATCTCAATGAATTTTCTGCAAAATCTCACACTGTCTGTGCTATTTAGAAGAGGAAAAGTACAAAATCTCTCCACACTATCTAGCTACATTGTGATTGTTTCTCTTGGCCAGCTTTCAATGTGATAGAGAAGGAAGTAGTGGCAATCATAGGCCCCCAGTCATCTGCCATAGCGCGCATCATCTCCCACATAGCCAACGGCCTCCAAATCCCCGTGATCTCCTATGCAGCCACGGATCCGTCCCTCTCCTCCCTCCAATTCCCCTACTTTGTTAGGACCGCACCACCCGACTCCACTCAGATGCTTGCTCTGGCTGATTTGATCGACCTATATGGATGGAAGGAGGTCATCGCGGTGTTTGAGGACACGGACTATGGCAGGAACGGGGTAGTTGCACTAGGCGACTTTCTTGCCACAAAGATGTCAACAATCTCTCACAAACTCCCTCTCTCTCCTCACTACAACCTCATTGAGATCTCTGAGGCTCTGATCATGTCAAAATCACTAGGCCCTCGTGTCTATGTCGTGCATATAAGACCTGATCCAATGCTGAGATTCTTTGAAATCGCGAAGAATCTTGGTATGGTATCAGCAGATTATGTGTGGCTTGCAACTGATTGGCTCACTTCTAGTCTAGATTCTCTTAGTAGTGATGAAGATTCCTTGAATCTTGTCCGAGGGGTTGTCACACTACGCCCCCGTGTGGGTCCCACGCCCAAGAAAGAGGCCTTTCTGGCGCGGTGGAGGGAAATGCAGAAGAAGGGGTTGACACATTCCGGATTAACTGAATATGGGATCTATGCTTATGACACGGTGTGGCTCGTTGCTTATGCAGTTGACAAGCTTCTAAAAGAGCGCGGAGAAATCACATTCTCCTCTACTGAGAGATTCCATCAGCTTGAAAATTTCAAGGTTTTTGATGGTGGAGAGGCTCTGCTGAAGCTGCTGCCAGCCACGAACTTCACCGGCTTGCTAGGGCAGGTCCGGTTTGATGACTCGCGCAACATTGTTGGGACTGAATACGAGGTTTTGAATGTAGGCGAAAACGGATGTGTTGGGGTTGGTTTTTGGTCTAATTTGACTGGTTTATCTGTTCAAAGCCCTGAGTTTGTGAGGAGGAATGGTCAGAGCCTCGGCCATGTGACTTGGCCCGGTGGGGTGTCCCAGAGGCCGCGTGGATGGGTAGTGGCGACTGCGGAGAGGCCACTGAGAGTCGGGTTCCCTAACCGGTTCAGCTTCAGTGATTTCGTCTCTCAACACAATGACAGCAGCAGCAACACTGCTCAAGGCTACTGCATTGATCTGTTTCTCGAAGTGCTCAAGCTCGTCCCCTACGACATCCCTCACAGATTTGTCTCGTTTGGGGACGGCCTCAAGAACCCTAGCTACGATCAACTAGTGAGATTGGTTGCAGATGATGTAAGAATCCCATTTTTCTGCTCCGCTCATTTCAAGAATTGGGATTCTTTTTCCTCAATTTTTTTTCTCAATTTTTTTTCAATTTATAATCTCAGGTTTTGGATGCTGCAGTTGGTGATATAGCAATTGTGACAAACAGAATAAAAATAGTTGATTTCACACTGCCTTTTGCTGCCACTGGCCTTGCCATTGTGGCTCCATTAGGCAACTCTACATCAAGTGGTTGGGTTTTCATCAAGCCTTTTAGTCTCGAGCTGTGGTGCGCGGCTGCGGTTTCCTTCGTCGTCATAGCCGTGGTCATCTGGATGCTCGAGCATCGTGTCAACGACGACTTCCGCGGCCCCCCTCAGAAACAGCTCAGGACGATGTTTCTGTAAGCCCAAAACTCACTCAAACTCAAAATCACCCCTTTTTTCAACATTTTCAATTGCTTAACTCATTTTCCAAATCTTGAATTTGTGTTGCAGTTTCAGCTTCTCCACTCTATTCAAAGCAAACTGTAAGTATTCAATCTCTGATTAAAACCAAAAAAACTACACAAAATTCACTTTTAATCTCTCCTAACTGCAGACGAAAGCACAGTAAGCACTGCAGCAAAGCTAGTGATGGTGGTGTGGCTCTTTTTGCTGTTAGTGATCACATCAAGCTACACAGCAAGCTTGTCATCAATCTTGACAGTTCAGCGGCTCTCGACGTGTATAACAGGGCTCGACTCTCTGATCTCGAGTGGACTGCCAATAGGGTACCAAGTGGGATCATTTGCCTACAGCTACATGACCAACAATCTCAACATACATCCATCTAGGCTAGTCTCCTTGGGCTCGCCAGAAGAGTATGAGGCTGCACTGAAACGGGGCCCAGGCAATGGAGGCGTGGCCGCCATTGTTGATGAGACTCCATACGTGGAGCTGTTCCTGTCCAAGCAGACGGACTATGGGATGGCCGGGCAGCCATTCACCAAGAGCGGCTGGGGATTTGTAAGTTCTTGTTTTTATGCATTGTGCAGCGCGCTCTATGATTTCATATTGTGCATCCCATCCTAGGCTAGAGCCCTCGAGAAATGGCAATGAGCGGTTGTTCATATATGCATCAAATGCAACACTATCAAGAACTTGAAAAATGCAGCTAACTTAAGCTAGGCAGTAGCATCAAATTCGATCAGTGTTATGCAATGTCAATTTTTTTCCAAGATTTTGCACGAGACTACGGTTTTTAGAGGCTCACCGTTTCATCCTAGGCTTGAGCTCTTTATACATCAAATTCAATACTATCAAAAACTTGTAAAATGCAGCCAACTTAACCTAGTAGTATCATCAAATTTCGTTAGTATTATGCAATGTCATTTTTATTTTTTTCACCAAGATTGTGCACGCGTCTATGATTTCAAAATGTGCGTTTCATCCAAGGCTAGAACTCTTGAGAAATGCAAATACATGATTTTTTTATGCATCAAATGCAACACTATCAAAAACATGAAAACTTAGCCTATTTAAATCTTAGTAGTATCATCAAATTCCATTAGTATTATGCAATGTCATTTCTATTTTTCACCAAGATTGTGCACGCGTCCATGGTTTCAAAATTCGCTTTTCATCCTAGGCTAGAGCTCTTTAGAAATGCAATACATGATTGTCTATACACCAAATGCAACACTATCAAAAACTTGAAAGTAGCCCTACTTAAAGTTAAATCTTAGTAGTATCATTAAATTCCTCAGAAACTCTCTCTGCACAGATTTAGTTTTTATCTCGAATTTTTTCAAGATCCTACTTGTATCTATGCTTTCAAAAAAGCGTGTTCCATTCTAGGCTAGAGCAATGCAACTAGTGATTTTTCATACAACAAAATCCAACGCTATCAAAAACATAACAATGGTATCATCAAATGCCATTAGTATACTATTGTGCAGTATCAGATTGTTTCTTTAATGCAATAACCATATTTTCTCCTTACTTTTACACGGCTATGATTTTCAAAAGCGCGTTGTCCATTAGTACATCATTGATTTTGACACAAAAAATCAAGAATCATTCAAATGTACCACTACATATACATATATAACTTTTGATTGAATTCTTTCACATATATGCATATCTCAGGCTTTCCAGAAGAACTCTCCTCTTGCAGTCGACGTCTCCACTGCAATCCTCAAGCTCAAGGAAAGTGGACAGCTGGAGAAGATCAATAAAAAATGGTTCTGCAAATCGGGCTGCCCGGGGGAGCAGGGCAAGAAGCCGGAGCCCAACGAGCTTCACCTCAACAGCTTCTTGGTGCTCTACTCTCTCACTGGGATAGCTGCAGTTATAGCTTTCTCTCTCTTCCTAGTTAGAGCTGTTAGACAGTACATAGACTACAAGAGGAGGCAGCTGCAGAGGGACCCTTCTTCTCTTGCAATCTCGAGCTCTTCGAATTTCCTCTTTTCGAGAGCCATCCACAACTTCTTGCAGTTTGTTGATGAGAAAGAAGAGGCAATCAAGAGATTTTTTACTCAAGAAAATGCATCTACAATAGAAGTGAGTAGATGAGTGTTTTTAAGTTGTAGCTTAGGGCAAAACTTTTAGTAGTTTGTTTTGTGTGAAGAGTAGTTTAGTTGGTTTAGTTACATTGGCCGAATTTGAGACATTTGTGGTGTGGTGATTTGAGTTTAGGAGTCATGACACATGTGGTTGGTTTTGTGAAACCATGACTAGGATAGATGGTTTCATACTACTTTTTGTATTTTGGTGTTATCGATGCATATTACGTGTATCCGTAATGTAATAGAGTAATTAGTTTAAGTAGTGGATAGGGTTGGAAAGTCAAGGTCGTTGTGGTTATAGAAAGTATCAAATATGATGAGTTCTTGATTGATTGTGTGATTGATGTGATATTTGCTTAAAATTGTTTGTAATGGGAAAATACTAGTAAGTGTTACAACGTCAAAACTTTTTTTTTTCAATAATATCGCAATTTTCAATTTTATTAAATCGGTACACAATATTTCAATATTCTTTTAATAATATCAAAAGACCATTTTTCCAATATCGAAATATTTGTGTAGTTGTCTGCATATGACTGTGGAACATCTGCTCAAGCCACCTCTACTCACGAACAATGTTAGAAATTTCATGTCAGTGGCACTATTTAAAAAATAAAATGTTTTATGCCAATATGATAAAACTTAAGTAGTGTAACACTATTGGAATAAAGTTCAAATATTGTGACATTATTCTTTATATATTTGTCTAATAATGATGTTATGAAATAACACATACATAATCACGAAAAAATAATAAAAAACACGAGAATCGATTACCTAGTTCGTCTTTATAAAACTATGTCTGGGGCGTTACCATGCAAGCGATATTTCACTAGAGATTTTCTGATTAGAATGCGGTGCAATCTACAATTACAATGAGGGGGGGCATTTATAAGTAAAGAAAAATCATAATAAGCATAATTTAATCTGATTAGAATTCCTCCAAATCCATGGGCTATAATTATAATCCTTATTAGACTCCAAAACATAACAATCTCTCATTTGGAGACTAATATCATATGTAATCATAACTTCTAAACCTCTTCCTCATAATTGAGCGGCAGCGCCATGCCTTCACCTCAAGTTCCAAGGCCAACTGAAGCAATACAAAGCTTCGATTTCTCTAAGGTCATCACCTTATTAATTTTTTTTGCTAGATTTTCATTTCCAAAAATCTTCACTAGCTGTAAGGTTTTCTTCTCCAAAAGATGGCGGATGTAATGGTATTTCAACTCGACATGTTCAATGAAGCGCCTAATTTTTTTTGCAAAGAATATAACACTTTGACTATCACTGTAGAAAGTGCTATTCTAATGCTCCTTTCCAAACTCACCCAAAAAATTCTACAACCACACCATCTCATTACTTGTCTCCATTACTGCTACATATTCATTTTCCGTAATAAACAAAGCAACAATCTTCTGCAACTTAGAAGCCTAAGAAATAGCGATACCACCATAAGTAAATACATAACCGATTGTACTCTTTCTCCCATCAATGTCATTCGGTGCCAAGTCTGCATCAACATAACCTACCAACAAAGTACTCTTGCTATCAAAACACAAACTCTTGTCCATGATATCTCTCAAATATCATATAATCCACTTGACTGCTTCCTAATACTGCTTGCTCGAATCACCCATGAATCGGCTCACTACTCCCACTATATGAGAAATATCATGCCGCATACATACCATGGCATACATGATGCTACTAATTGTTGAGGCATAAGGGACTTTTTCATTTGGGCACGTTCCTACTTGCTCTTCAGCGACTCATTTCTTGAAAGCTTGACATGACTTCCCAATGGATCACTCACAGACTTCGAGTCATTCATGTTGAATCTTTTTAGGACTTTCTGGATTTAATTCACTTGCAAAAGATACACTTTTATGTTGTTTTGTCGCGCTCGATTCTCATACCCAAAATCTACTTTGCCTCTCCAAGATCCTATATGGAGAATCGTTTATACATTGCTTCTTCAACTTATCCACTTCTTTTTCATCAACTCCTGCTATCAACATATCATCGACGTATAACAGTAGGATAATACAGTATTTTCCGAACCTCTTGTAATAGTAACCATGGTCAATGTAACATATTTGATAACCAATCTCAAGCATAAAACTGTCAAACTTCTTGTACCATTGCTTCGGAGCTTGCTTCGGGTCATACTAACTCTTCTTCAGCTGCACACAAGTCATGTTGGGGTTTTAAATATTCCGGTGAAGGAATCCCCTACCCGGGATCTACTAGGATAATATAAGAAATTCCAATACAGCAAATTAATTCCTACTTAATTCTAGAACGCAAATAAGCATGCAATTGAAGGAGATAAATCCTAAAACATGCTTTCTAGTTGGTTTAGTAATTACCTTTTGAATCTCCAAAGATTCGAAGATGGC
>JAYDZE010465341.1:4253-16095 GCA_034509125.1 Monilaria moniliformis
TTCATTTTATAGTCCGAATTAAAATTCCGGCAAACTGCAATGACATGTATCGTCTGAAAAGTTGAGTTGACATTAAAAAAAGAGAGTATATAAATGCATTCCACGTCAGCAAATTATATTGAATGAAAAATATCTTTCAACAAATGCACATGGGCAAATGAAACATCCATCACTTCAACAATGGCGAGCCTATTTCAGACGCGTAAAGACACACAAAACCTACAATGTTTAGTTCTTTAGGGAGGACATCCGTACCACCATCACTGCCAACCCCACCTTCGTCACCGACTGGTTCGATGAAATCAATGATGAAGAACTCAACGTCGTCGGCCTAGATGTGGAGTGTGCCCTAGATTCACGCTAAACACTGCAACCCCGTCGTGACGCTGCAACTTTACATCGAAGATAGTTGCCTAATCTATCAAATCATCAACTTTGACAAGATCCCCTTTGGCCAGATTCCTCTTGTGTCCGCTGCAGGTTCAATCACCTCACTTTTATCGGCGTTGATATAAAATCGGATATGAAGAAGCTACAGAGAGACTACGCGATCAGTGACCGCGCGAGCTACGTTGACCTGTGAGGACTGGCGGCGAAGAAGTTTGGTATGGAGGAGCCGAGGACAACGCGTTTGAAGGGATTGGGGAGTTTTGTGTTAGGGAAGAAGATGGACAAGTCGTTGGTGGTGACGATGAGCCGGTGGGACTAACGGCGGAGTAGGTAAGTATGCGTGTGTCGATGCGTACTTATTGTTGAGATCGGCGATTTTCTCGGCACTTTGAGTGAATGTTGCAGATTAAATTTTATAAGGCAAATTAACCATTAAAAAAAGTTCAATAAAAGACAGAAATAAATTCACTATTTGTTTTACGTCAACCAATACATGAAGTAACTCCCGATATAGTAGTAAAAGTAAGACATGTAGGTGGATCCACTCATCAAGTTTCTATTGACATAGGATCCACACAAGGAAAAACACTTGTCATTTGTTGGTTATTAGCAGCATCACGAAAACGTCCTGGTCGAAATATGACTTTCAAATTAAGTTCTGAATTTGTGGAAGCTGCCAAATGGAGTGGCGATGTCATACTCTAAAAGGAAGAGACTCATAAAATGGCAGAGGCAAATAGAGCTTTTGCACATTGTTGTTAATCCATGAATATGATCTATACATCTTGATCGAAAAATAATCAAGAGAAAAAGAAAGAATCAGAATGGATCCATAGATTTCTCGAAACAAACAAAAGATGAAACATAAATTGTGGATCAACTAAGCCCTCCAGAGGACTTTCTTAAAGAGAAACCTCATGTAAATACCATGGAACAAGGTACATGAATCACATAAGGGTAGTTAGATACATTTGGTAAAATGTCTGCACATCATCAAGCGGATAAACTACATTACATAGTCCACGGATTGACGACTTACCCATTCACCATTCATTGACTTTGGCACTAGACGTTTCCAAAATGGGTACTATTGGGTTGGGTCAATTCAATAATAGACGTCTGTTGGCATTCCACCCTTCATTCTCCTTTCAGGGCCTATTCGAAAGAGAATCCAATACTTCTTGGTCGTGAATATATGAATTGGTTGTCCGTTGTTCAAGAATTCTTGTTTGGGCAGTTCATACCATCCATACATGGTGTTTTGATCTAAGATTTTAATTCATCCGTGTTTCAACAGTAACATATGGAGGTAAGGTCCAAAATATGGAAGAAAGAAGCCTTTCCACCACTTTCTGTTCCATTTAATCCCTATTTCATAGCCGTATATCTTTCCGGCTAAGAAATGTGAAATCTTTCTCCTGTTACATGAATCTAATTTTCATTTCATCCGGGAAAAGCCATATTTTCTTAACAATGTCTTTGTCATTTGATCCAATAGCGTTCCGTTAGATAGGAACAAAGTTGATAAATACGGATAACTCTCTAATAGAGTATTAGAACGGAAGATCCATTAAATAATGAACTATTGGTTCTAAGCCATCTCTGACGATTAATCAACAATTTGAGTGATTTTCTTGTATATTCTTGATAAACCAACATTTATATATAGATGTAGGAGGATCCATTTGGGAAGTAAGAAGCCATTTCGACATCTTTTCATCTGCAAATAATTCTCGAAGTGAAAACACAAAGTTGGGGAGTTGATCTTTGAATAGGAAAAAGAGCGCATCTGCAGGGTCCCAAATGAATTGGCTTATTCGAAAAGGCCTTGTTCTTTAGAAGATCTATTTCGTGCATGATTCCATTTTGCAAGAACTCTGAACCATTCTCTTGAAGCTCATTCTCTTCTATTTTTTCTTGGGTTTTCTGATATGATTATTATTAATTTTTAAGGTTAATTGAGCTTTTAGGGATTTTAGGTTAATGTGGAAGGTGATTGAAATGTGTTATCATATTATGGGTCAAGAGAGAAAAGTAACTCAGATTTTGGAGTGTCAGGAAGAATGGATTTTTGATTTACTGACATGCATTTCTTTAAAGATGATTTAATTTAATTCGTTAACGTGGAATGCGTTTATATTGTTATTTTCATTTTTTTAATGTCAACTTAGGTTTTTTGGCAATACGCGTCATTGCAGTTTGTTGGAATTTTAATTCGAATTATAAAATGAATAATAAAAATAAGTTCAGACTATATTTATAATTATTATAAATGATGCTAAAAAGATTTAATGTGTTTAAAATCCGGCCTAGTTTTTAAGAATAACGTTTTTTATTTTTTTTTCTTAGAATTTATTATCATTGATGAATGCTTACATGTTTTTCTCTTATACTTTCACAGAAATTATTACAAATAAAAACTTTTGATTAAGTAATTATGCTATCAACTATGTGATGACCTCTAGGAGGCTAACAAGTATACCAAACGAAATATAGTGACCGAATTTCTCACATGCCAGAAGGGAGGCCATCGCTGCAGTGAATTTTGGTATTATTTCTTAAAATGTAATAATTAAGAGATCCAATTTTCTATTGTGATTTCAATACATTGTATATTTGGATTTGAAATTATATAATCTCTTTCCCCCTAAATAATATAAAAATTAGGGGTTTAGATTATACTATATATTATGTTTTATTACATTCAATGTAATTATTGCTCACTAGCGATGGATTTAGCTTTTAGTTAGATAAGCACTCTAGAAAAATTAACCTAAAAAAAAAAGAAAAGAAAAAAAGAAAACTAATAGCCCTAAATTTTTGGAATATTGGATAGCCGGCCCAAGCCCAGCACCGACAAAAGGGCAACAATTAATGCCTATTAATAAGAAGGTGGGATTAGGGTTTCATCTTCAACATTGCCTTTGAGAGAACAGGGCGCACCGTTTAACTGTGGCGCTCATGTTCCGTTGCCGGCAGATACCGATTACCAGAGCCCTTTCCATATCTCAATTGATGAATTCTCGATTTCTTCTTTTGCTCTTGGAAAGGCCTCATATTTCTATATTTTCCTTCTCATCTCATCCAATTTTCATTGGCCGATCCAATGGGCTCTCTGCGAAATTATAACGCGTGAATGCTCAATTTCACCCGGCCTAGATTGATACTCAAATTTATTTGGGGGCAGCCTCGAGTATTTCACACGTTTTCTTCTCGTGCTGTAATTCAGGGAAACTGCCCTACAAATTTTGAAGCTGTGAAAATTTCGCCTTTTTTGGATATCAGTCTGCCTTTTGTTGTTTCTGTATTTTCTGATTTAGGGTTACATTGCAATTGACAGAACTTGGATTGTCTTGAATCTCGTCGGTTAATTCGTCTTCATACTAATTTTTTTTAAGCAAAGGTTTCATTTTTTACTGTTCGAGGTAGGAAACAAAGATTTGCTTGAATCTTATTTTATTAATTACTTGTGATCAGTTTCGTGATTTCAGTGAATCTAATCCAACTGCCGACAGTGGGACAAAATAATTTCAAGTGAGTACTGCCAAAGTGAATTTAATTTGTATCTCAGAGCATTTCAAATGTAAATAACTATCTTTTTTTGTGCGAACTGACGATTGTTTCTTTACACCAAATTTGATGACGGTACCAAAATTTGTACAATGTATATTGCTGCATTAAATTCTTTACACCCGATTTGATTAAGTCGTTTGTAATCACCAATTATACAAAAGTTGTGAATGATTTTTGGTGCAACTCTCAAATTGGGTTCACAAGTCCAAATGAAAGATGGAATTAGTTTGGGAGATAGATGTGACTTGTGATCGTTGTCACTTAATTTGTTGTACATTTAGGACTTGTTTGCTGTGTACCACCTGTGAACCCAAGTCATCCCGGGTTTAAGGAACATGTTGCGAGAATGGTATTTGATTCCACATTATAATCTGAGTATTGGTTTATATTTATTGAAACTCTTGTTCATTGTGTTTTTCTCATATCTATAGTAAATATTTTGTTTGACAAATCACATTCAGTTAGATTTAGAATAAATTTTGGATCTATTCATTAAGTGATAATTGTTATCTAAGATAATGATACATGGAAGATAATATTCATTACATGATAGTCATTGTTGGACTCTTATTATAAAGAGATATATGGACCAAGTGGGGGAATGTAAAATATATTGATACTCATTAAGATATTTTATGGAATAGGTTATATGCGCATGATGTATGTTTGACAACACTATTGCAAACCAATCGGAAAAACTACTTTATCGAATAAAGATCAATCAATAACTGTCATTGACAATTGAACTAATTGAATGGGTGCGATTTATAGTTAAACGTTTGATGGAAATGTTTATATGTATAGGATAATTTGGATTCCAATCTTCTACATTTTTTTGGTCACATAACATACACCATCATATTATAAACGTAAAGAAGGTAGAAGAATCCATCATGAACGAAAGATTACAAATTCATCAATTTCTAATTCAGTACATATCAATGGTTGGAGGTTAGTTTACACATTTCTGCTTCTACGTACATATCGTAGTTTGAGAGTTGTTTGAGTTTAATCGAATTCTTATGACCTAAGGCAAAATATCCGCAATGTGTTCAATCAATTCACCTTCAGCTTGTCCAGATGGAATGTTTAGCCCATTTTTCACCCTCGAGAACCACAAGGCCGCCTGTGAGAATCTTTCCCATATCTGGGAGGGGCTTCTGATATGCACTAGGTTTCCTTAGAATCTCTGGGATGAAAGGGCTTCTCGAATTCTCCTTGATCAGCTCCGGATCGGCCACGGACCCATCCAATGGAAGAACTAATGAAGTCAATTAATGCATTTCTTAATTAATTACCGTATTTAGAGATGTTCCCTCAGAAGCTTCTCGAGCTTTCTGGGGTGAAACCAGACCTTGTTCATATCTCATTCCCTTACAAAATATAAAACTAGTAAAATTATTTTTATTTTTAAAATTGAAAACTGAATATTGCGATGGAATTATGAGCCAGTCTCCATCTTCGCCCGAATTCACGCGCAAATTTCGAGAATTACGAAACTTTAAAAACTCTAAAAGCCATGGATGAGGTTGACGCCGGAGATTGACTCAAATTTAAATAAGAATACTGTAGCTTAAGTCAGTCATATATATGAAATAAATCACTTGATCTCCTAATCCAAAAGTCGATTGAGTCAGTTGGATCATGCATGTTAGTCGCCCTCCCAATATTGAAGAACAGAAAGAGAGACGAGACGGCAAAGTCCTATAATAAATTAGAGATGATGCTCACTTAGCTCATTTTTTTAAGTATTCTGCAAATTGTTGAGGGGCATTCTAGGTCATTTGGCTAGAATAATTAGAACTGTGGCTGGAGATAACGTCGTCATTATTATAAATGCAGCAATTAAAACGATACCATCCCTTTGTTGATATTATAGAGAGGTTTATCGATCATCATTACTGTCTCTCTCTCTCTCCTCAAATATATGTGTATGTGTATGTTATCCTTATGGAGAGAGTGATGCATGGGAAAGTGTGGCGCACCATAATGAGCATTTACTTCAGCATCACCAAACCATACCTAAGTCCATTAATAAAGTAGCCTTTCCTCATCTCCCACTTTCTTCACAATATACTTCTTTTGTCTTCACCACACATCTTCGCAATCCATGGGGAAAACTGATGTTACCTCTGCGGCCGACGACGAAGGTGGAAGCCCCACCATGCGCACGGCGGAGACGCTGCTGCGCATCCTGCCCATGGCTCTCTGTCTGGCCGCGCTCGTCATCATGCTCAAGGACACTCAGACCAACGAATTTGGCACCTTGTCATATTCCGATCTTGGGGCTTTCAGGTTTACCTAATTTCTTTATATATACATTTTTCTTTAAATTAGACAAGAAAAAAAGGCTTATGATTGTTTAGATGTATAATTGAAGATTTTTTTTTTCTTTTTAATAAGAATGATCAATTATGATTCCTCATTTTCTTACATGGTGATTTGAACCACAATCTAATGGTTGTAGAAACGTTTTATCAATTTAGTTGTGTTTCGTTGTCATGTTTAATTTGGCAGATTTAGCTCAATTTTTTCTTCTGGGTGTACAGATATTTAGTGCATGCAAGTGGCGTTTGTGCCGGTTATTCGCTTCTGTCGGCGGTCGTCGCGGCGGTGCCACGGCCGTCTACTATGTCCCGGGCTTGGGCCTTCTTTCTCCTTGACCAGGTTTGCTTACATATGTAATTTCTCTTTTTTAAAAGGGAATCAATTGAATATAAATTGTGTGTTTTCTTCTCCTAAAATTATAACCAAATCACTTTGGAAGCTGTGTGTTAATTTGTTAGTCGGGACTCGGGTTGTCCAAATTCTATCGAACTAATTCAAATGTAATTTGATAAGACAACAATTACCCACCTATGTCTACTTTAACAACTCATAAATCTCCTGACCTTGATCTTCAGAACACACAACATGTAATTCTCATATTTTCTGAAAAAGACTCGTTATATTTTTTATTTGACAGTACTTTAATCTACAAACAACAAGTACAATTATGAATTATGCACCGAATTATTCATCACACACAAAAATTAATATGAGAAACAGTCTGTCGCCGTTGTAAGCAAAATTAATGTCGTGTGTTTGCGATCCGGTGTGGAAGTTTTATTTATTTCCTTTTAGATTTACTTATATTCATTTTCCTTAAAGGTAAATATATGAATTTACATTAAAAGTAAGTCTATATGATATGCAGCTGCTGACGTACATAATACTAGCGGCCGGGGCCATATCGACGGAGGTGGTGTACCTGGCGTACAAGGGCGACGCCTCCGTGACATGGAGCGAGAGCTGCGGCTCGTACGGCGGCTTCTGCCGGAAGGCGACGGCGTCAATAGCCCTCACATTCATCGTCACCCTCTGTTACGCAGGCCTCTCGCTCCTCTCATCTTACAGACTCTTCAGCAAGTATGATGCACCAGTCGCCTACGCTACTACCAAAGGAATTGAGGCTGCCACTTTCAACGCCTGATTTTTCTCCACTTGTTTTTAGATGTAAAATGAAAATAAAATCGTGTTTAGTTCCCATCAACAGCAATGTACAACCAATAAATTAATGACATAATTTGGGCTTCCTGTTTTAGTATCAGTTTCGATAATAAAAATAACATGTGTATACTATATTATATGTATCAATGTACATTGAAGTGTGAAAAGCATTTTGATGTGATATGATGATAAATTTTCAACACACACTATTGCACATGCAACAATTATTTCACGTAAACACGCACTTATTAAGGCAATCAATGTAGTTATATTATACTTTTGGTTATACATAATTGATTAGCAAATCTTAGGCTAAGATTCAACGTCTAATGGAAAATTAATTATACATAGTACGCACAATATTTATCAAACTTCTAATTTACTCACACCACCAATTATAATTAATAATTTGCACGATATATACCAAACACTTCTAACGTATCAACATCACCGATTAAAGCATCATCAATGTTACTATTATACATCGAATGAAGAAATATATTACAAGATCAACTAATTGAAACTTTTGAAATCCCCCTACCCTGAAAACTTGTAACATTCAGAAAGAATTATCATCTAATTTAGGCATCAACTAGTGCAAATTCAACTTCCCTGCAACAATGAGTTGATAATGAAATACAAGTAAGTGCAATCATATCATTCTTATCTTAAACACATCAAGTAACACATTTTCATTTCTTGAATTCGCAAACCAACCACAAAATACAACGTA
This sequence comes from Monilaria moniliformis, assembly GCA_034509125.1. Taxonomy (NCBI): domain Eukaryota; kingdom Viridiplantae; phylum Streptophyta; class Magnoliopsida; order Caryophyllales; family Aizoaceae; genus Monilaria; species Monilaria moniliformis. The sequence continues at coordinate 12,439 of JAYDZE010465341.1, forward strand.
AAGCACCATATATCAGATCTCCAAAGATTTACAATTGTCAACGAGACCAGATCACCATACAACATTGTGCAGCCGGCAGTAAGGTGAAAAATAAACCCATCATAGCACTACATAGACGTCCGTAGTTGCTCTAGCGTGCTTCGTACTGGACAACTGCACCAGTAAGTAAAAAATACAATCAATAATTTAGATTCACGATCCATAAAGCACCACCAAAACAATGCTGCTATTAAATGAGTAGCACAGCATAGCAACGGCCCTTTGATCACCCCATCACTGATGATGGGGGCTACTAGGAAGGGTAGTTGTCCGACCAAAACTCCTAGCAAGTTGATGTGTATTTAATCTATTAAGATTATCTTTCACATAGTTGAAAAACCTCATAAAGTGCCATCCTTGGAGAGCCAGTCTCATCCCCCAGATAAAATAACCCCGAGTACATCCCTCTTTACCATTTACCTATTACAACCGACAGTGAAATTGAGATATTACAGCAAAAACAAGTTCCATCCTTAGAAAACCAGTCTTATCCCCAAAGTTAAAAAAGAAACCCAAGTATATTCCTCTTTTCCATCTACCTATTACAGCCAACACTGTAATTGATTTAATAGTATTACAAAAAAAAAAAAAAAAGCTATATATATATATATATATATATATATATGCATATATATGGTCAACGCTTAAAATCAGAAGTCAGAACTGTATTCTTAGGGTGGTCCCTTAGCCCAATATTTCACTTCCCTTCAGCATAAATACAACAAACTAATCCCACAAATTAATTAAACCAATCATACTCAAACAGAAAAACTGAGGATCTTTTTGTTAAACGCAGCAAGGAACAGTAATCATACTCAGAGCTTATAAACTGAGAACATTGTAACAAATTTTATAAATTCACAAAACTTATTGTATAGTTTGGAGCATAAAATGTTGTACCATGATGAAAATAAGGATTTTAGCTATATGTAAAAATACAGCTATTATACACTAATACTCAATAAATTAGTATCCCTATAATAAAACAGAATTTTATGGTGGCATGAAGATAATCACTTTACCATGATTAAGATATGAAGTCGAAACGGCAAGAATAACGCAAAACAGGCAACAAAAACAAAATGATTTGAGACAAAAAGTTCGACGGGAAATTACTTCTGCGGGTGCGTTTCTTGTAGAGAATGCGATAACCGCATTCGCGGCACTGAATCACATCCCCTGGCTTCAGCGTGTTCTCCTGCCCGCAATCTGCAAAACCAAGAAGTCAATTCGGCACTCAAAAAAATCAATACAACGAAAATCATTGTTTGTTAATAGTTGATCACCTCCGCAGATGTAGTTTACGGGTTCGGGCTGCGGATCCATGGTCAATCTGAACAGAAATCTCGAATTAGGTTTGAGAAGCAGAGGCGGGGTTTAAGAACGGGGACTAGGGGTTTAATAATCAGAATTCCAGAATGTTCGATTTCTTCCTCATACTTGTTGACCCGGCGGTGGACTTGGGTTCGGGTTTATCAAATGTAGTTTGGATTGCATTCAAATACTTTCAAGTAATAATTTGGAATTTTAGACTGCAAATAATTAATGTTTATTAAAATAATATATTATTTGGTCTTCTATATTTTCAATAGTCCAATATCACATAGATATTACATAAATTCTCACTCCACAATCAAAACTCAAAAGGCATATTCTATATCTACAATTGTAGATAGTGGTTGATTCTTGGAATTAAATTTAACACAAAAGTTGGTGATAGACTCTTATCAGAAAAGAGTCCATGTTTCAACATCTTTATATATATAATTTTGCTATCATTTATTTCACTTTAGGATAGTAAAATAAAAATAAAGTAATTACTAACTTGAAAAAATAAAATTAGTCACTGACGCGTTCTAAACCACACAATAAGCTATGGTCTATCATTAATTAACTACTAACTAATAGAAATGATGTTTTCTCGTATAACTATATGCTAGAATATTCATGTGAGAGTATCCAAAGATAAATAGAAACAGTATAACAAGCAATCTCCAGAAGCACAGTAGCAAAATTCTGAAACAGTAAAATACAATAATCCCACACAAGTATTATGAGTAAACAAGCCTGATGACTCGAGGCGTTATTGAAACTGAGGTCCGAAAATGAAAGGGAGAAGGCACTCAAGATAGAGGTTCTCTTGTATCTTGAATAATGACACAGCTAAAGGAATTTTAGTTTACTCCGTTTGAGGTGAAAATCAACAAATAACATCAACGCAGTGTGTTTGAATTGGCGCTGCTAAGCTCAAGCTTCGATGAGTGCACCATGAGGCAATAATAACCTGCAACCAGTAAAAGTCACGACACATCAGAGTTGGTTGCAAACAGAACATAGCTATAAGATGTGTATTTATTACATGTTGCAGTTACCATGTTATATAAGCAAATTGTAAGTAATATAGGAATTAGGACCAAAGCAGTCCTAGAAAAACCAACAACATGAAATATAGAAGCAGGGGGGCATGAATAGATAACAAATTCACCTGTCACTAATGATAATTTTTTACAGAAGAATCATGAGATGAGTAGTAGAAAATTACCAGACGCCACATGTTCAAGAATAATCCACTTAGTTCCTCCCACGGCTCTTGTTGAAAGAGTGCCGTGCCAAGAGCTTCTGACCAGGTGTGTGATGATCATCCTGCAAATATTGTTGAGCCATTTTTTGTAGTGCAAAGTTGTAAAGGTTTTCATAATAGAAAAATCTAAGACACAGCAGAAAGAGAATGCAAAATCTCAGATACAATCAAAACCACATTGTCCAAATCTGGAGTTGCTTGGTGGGCCTCAAATCAGGTGTTTAGGCCTTTCTTATGTTAGATGCTGCTAGAGATTGGATATTTCTCATCCCATTATAAAACCTGCTCATTGTTCTAATAAAATTTCATTTCTTACAGAAAAAAAAGGATGCACTCATTTTAAAATAATGATGAATTTGAACAAATAGAGAAGTTTTTAGATGATGACATATTTCAAAAGTCGACTTCCTTTAGATGGTAAAAGGGAAAACACCAAAATTTGCATCAGATTGAGTATCATAAAAATTGTCAAGATAAAGTTGAAGAACATAACAGATGACAGAATATGTAGATCTTATAAAGGGTTTTATGTGTTATATTTACCAAATTTCACATAGGTTGTATTATTATTAGGAAAAGAACATAAGAATGAAATTTAAACAAAATCAAGATCCTATGTGAAAGCATTTGGAGGACACTAGACTATCTATGCTAACCTTATACATGGAAGCAGCAGATTCAGATTCTACTGGTTGCACGGGTGGAACCTGGCCTTGCAATTGGAAAGCATCCAAAGCATCTAATGTCAGCTGCCAACCACAAAGCGCAAGATCACTGGGACTGGAGCCAGACCCGCTGCTGCTACTAGAGCCAGCTGCAGCAACATTTCCATTCACCCAAGGACAGTAGTAATTGTGATACTTAATTGGATCAAATTCCACCGCTTCATCATAGTTGCTGCCGCCATTGGGAGGCCCTAACAGAGTTCCATATGCAAAAACAACTGCCTGATTAACATACACACAAACACAAACACAAACACAAACACAAACACAAACACAAACACAAACACAAACACAAACACAAACACAAACACA
>JAYDZE010465452.1:0-16094 GCA_034509125.1 Monilaria moniliformis
TATTTTAACTCTTCTTAAGTACTTAAATTAATTAAGTACTCTCATAATCTCAATTAATTAATCCACTAATTAATGAGAATTAATTATTAACCAAAAGGTTAATTAAATTGGTACACTTAGATTTAATTAAGGCCCATTCATCTTTTAATTAATTAGAGCCCAACACTAATTTATTGTAAGCCCATTCAAAAAAAATTGGAGCCCAACTATTTTATATCTCTTGGCCCAATGAATTAAATTTCTAAGCCCATGAGTTAATTAATTTAACTTATCACCAAAAGCCTTTAATTAAATAACTAAGCTCACTTTAAATTAAATCCAAACGTCCATACTTTATTTATTGGTCTAATTTTCGTAGGCCCAAATTTAATTAATTCCTAAAGTCCAACATTTCAATTATTTGGCCCAACAACAAGGCACATTCTTTAATTAATTTCGAGCCCAAATCCAAGCCCAACTTCAATAATTTCGGCCCAATCCGTAGGGCCAACATTTAATTCAATTAAGCCCAAACAAATAAAAATTCGGCCCGTTTCTTTTAAATTTTCGGCCCGATTCACGGCCCGTTCGTCAGCCCGTTTTTCGGCTCGATTCTCGGCCCGTTAGTGTTATACTCTCACACACACACACTCACACTCATCCTCACACACTCATCTTCTCTCTCTACCTCCCTCTTTTCTCTCCCTTTTCCCTAGCTCCCTCTCTCATTCATCCTCCTCCATGAAGAGCCGCAGCCGCCACCGGATCGGCCATGCCGCCACTGGATCGGCCGCGCCACCGCTGAATCGGCCTCGCCGGTGCCGCCTCTCGCATTCCCCTTCATGGATCTCTCTCTCGGTCTCTCTCTCCCTCTCTCAAACTCTCTCTCTCTCTCGCGCGGATTTTGTCTCTCTCTCGTCGGGTCACCTCGCCGCCGCCGCGGGCCACCGTCGTGCCGCCGTCACGGGTTGCCGCTGCTTCTGCCGAGAAGATGACAGGAGATGGCAAATCTGCCTCTCCCCGACGGGCCATCTCCTCGCGGCCTCGGCCCGGCCGCGTTACCTTGCGCCGACGCGTGTCGTGGCTCGTCGCCTCTGCCGATAAGTCCACCTCCTTCTCTCGTTTTCTATTTTTTTTTTGTAAAAATTTCTAATTTTTCTTCATTTTTTCATTTTTCAGCGCCTTCGCCTCGTCACCGCCGCCGCCGGGCGTCCGCCGTCGTCGTCGGGCAGCCTCCATGCTGCCCTTGGGTTCCCGTTGAGGGACTGTCCGTTTGAGGCAACCCCTTTGTTGCTTCGTTTCCCGGCATTCCGGGGTTGCCTTGACGTCGTCGACTCGCCAGCATGCGAGCCATCGACGGAGCTGAAGGCAGCCCCTCGTTGCCTCAATTTTTGAGAAAGATAAGTGATGGGTTAACCTTCTTGTTGTATTTTTCGGTTTCGTGATTATATTTGCCTCGCCTTTTTCGTGAGAGCTTGTTGAATTTGATTGAGTTGAGGCTAAGTGTGGAATGTGTTGTTGGGTTTGAAGTGATTTTGTGCTTATTTGAGTGTTGGTTGGATACGTGAAGTTTGGAGTGGGAAATTGGCTATGTAGTGTTTGTATTGTTGTTGTTTGAGGTGTGAAGAACACCCTCGTCAATGTATCACTTTAGTATTCCATGCAAAGATCTTCCTCATCATTTGGGCATTGAAATGAGCTCTTGGTTACTGACATACTCCTCTTTACGTATCCCCTATCCTCCTCTTTGTGGGATTTGTGAAGTTTGAACACTGTTGGATTGACACCAATAGTGTTTGGTACTATTTGACACTATTGGCAATGATGAGTTTACTATTTGACACTATTTAATTATTATTTGGCTAATCCTTTGATTATCATTTGATTAGTGTTTAATTAGCCGATAAGTATATGATATTTGCTAATCGTTTTCTTGTTTTTCTCTCTTTGTGTAGGAATTTCTTGATAAAAGATCGAGAGTTACTCGGGTGCAAGATGATAGTCGAAGACATACACTCTTTCTCTTTCTAATTTAGGATTGTATTATTGTAGATCAATTTGTAATTCATTAATTAATTCTTTTGTATTGTAATTTATTTGATCATGTATTCTTTACTTTGTAATTTAATTCTTCTTACTTCATATCTTTCATTTCTAATTTAGAATACAAGCATTAATTTAATTTCCAAACTTAGAAATTAAATTCTTAAATTAAAATCTTAAACGAAAAATAATTGCAACTTTAGTTAATAAAAACGAAGGTTATTACAGCTTGATTGGCTAAAGATAGAGCTTTTTGTACAAATCCAAAATGGGAAGCAATCTGTGTGGTATTAGCCTCTTGCCAAACGGTTCGTTTCTAAGTACGGGCTTCGCTATCTCTAATACTGCATCGCCAAAAGTGTCCTTTTTGTACGCATGTCTTCCCAAACGGTCCTTTTGGGAATATGGATTTTGAATCCATGTTCAGCCGATGTTGAAAACGGGACGTTTGGGCCTTGGTTCTTGTCAAACTCGTGCCATTCTCGATCCATTAGCCTTTTAACATCTTTTTAAGCATCTTTTTCATTCAAAACTCATCAAACCACCAATTGATATATATTTAAACCAAAACAAAGCTAAATCATGTTAAATCTAATTAAAATTCCTTGGATTTAAATACTAAAATAGCCAAAATATTGAGTGTGTCAGTACACATGGTACCCAAAAAATCAGGAATTCAAGTCGTCCGAACAAGCGTAATGAGTTGGTCCTAACACGCCTCGTGACTGGGGAATGTGTATAGATTAAGGAAAGCTAGATGTTGCAACCAGAAAGGATTATTTCCCCTTTCCATTCATTGATCAGAGGTGGAGAGATTGGTGGGGCAGAAATATTTTTCTTTCCTCAATGGTTAGAGCGGCTAATTTTCAAATTTTTGTCAAACTAGACGTCCAAGAGAAGACCACTTTAACATGTTCATTTGGAACATACGCATATCAGAGGATGTCATTTGGGCTTTGCAATGCCATGGGGACATTCTATGGTGCATGACAAGTATTTTTTCGAATATGATTGAGGAATGTTTGGAAATTTTCATGGATGATTTCACCATCTACGGAGGGTCATTTGAGATATGCCCACAACATCATCCTAGGCACTTGGTGTACGAAAAAGGGGATACAATTGGATAAGATGAAGGTGGAAGTAATTGCCCAGTTACCGTCAACAACGAATCAGAGATAAATAAGAGGATTCCTCGGACATGCTGGATTTTACCGAAGGTTAATCAAAGATTTCGTAAAAATAGCCCAACCTCTCATTCGACTATATCAAAATGACGTTCTATTCCTATTTGATGTGAGATGCCAAGAAGCCTCCATGTCCTGAAGGACAAACTAACCAGTTCACCCATATGCAAGGACCAAACTAGAGCTTGCCATTTGAAATCATGTGTCATGCAAGGATCACGTGATTGGAGGAGTTTTAGTGCAAAACAGCGGAAATGAGAGCCATGTCATTCACTATGCATCGGAAACTCTAAACTCGGCGCAGATAAATTATGATACAACAAAGAAGAAGCTGCTGGTTGTTGTTCATGCCTTCAAGAAGTTCTGGTATTACCTGCTTGCATTGAAGGTGATAGTTTACATACTTTCTTGAAATACATCTTTTCCAAAAAAGAATCAAAACCGTGCCTAATCGATTGGGTGTTGCTACTCCAAGAGTTTGATTGGGAAATCAAAATAAAAGAGAGCATAAAACAAGGTGGCGAATCATTTGAGCTGATTGATGGGAGCAAATAATGATAAACCCATTACAAAAAAGTTTCCAGTTGAGTATCTTTATGCCGGCCATGTAGAAGACGAGGGATTAGAAATTCATCAAGAGCAAAAAAATTATGTCATTAATGTAACTCGTGAGATCCAAAAGAAAGAACCCTGGTATGAAGACTTGGTCAATTATTTGTCAACTGGTCAGTTACCATCCATGGAAATGCTTAGTCGAGCCAAAAAGATGAAGCTGAAAAGTGAGAGCAGACATTATCTATGAAACAACCCTCATCTCTGGAAGATCGGAGTTGATCAAATCATAAGAAGGTGTGTTCCAGATAAAGACAACCATTCTTACGCTTGTGGATGGTACTTTGTTGTCCAAAAGATAACACGAAAGATATTGGATAGTAGATTCTATTGGCCAACACTTCATAGTGATTCTTATTTATTCTGCCAATAATTTGGGAAATGCCAACTAATGGGAGAAATGTGATACCTTAATTTTGAAATCTCCCAAGTAGTGCCTATACTATAGAGTATATGCTTTCAATTATGATAAATATAAAGGTGAGATCTAATAATCAATATCGAATATGTGAATGTGCTATTGCCGATTCATCGACAATCAATCATTTCTGCAAGCGAACTTTTTGATACATGATAATTATTTTGATCAAGTGTGCATGTGTTTCTCTATATTTTCAGAGGGAATTTGCTAAGTGTATAATGGTTTATTAGACCTATGAAATTAATGAAAGTTGGAACTATTTAATATCAAATGCATAGCAAAACAATTAGCCAATGTATTTAACTAAATTTAAGCATATTTTTTAGTTCCTAACACCTACCAGTTTGTGCACTACAATAAAGTGGAAGTCAATGGATGACTTTCCCACATCAAGTCGACTAGTGTATACCCTAACCAAGGTGTCACATAGATAGCCAATATTTGCCACTTGTTAAAATTGCTATTAAGTGGCACTTTGAGTTGGAGACTTGAATATCCAACAAAACTGAAAAACCTTTCTGCCATTTCATAAATTTTTTGTGCAGCATACGAGATGAGAAAAATAAAGCCAACATCTTGCCTTTTTTCAATCATTTTTCGAACCACCTTGAGAAAAGTATCAAGAGAGAGACCTTCTTCATCCATTATCTCTAAATAAAAACCCCACACACCACGTGATTCTTACTTCTAGGCTGTGGTAGTTTGAGTCAAGAAGTGAAAAAGAATGGTTAAAAAGAACTAAGAAGAATGAGTTGGGAAAGAAGCCTAGAGCGATTAACTTCTAAACTAGAGATTGGTACACTTTTCTCTTGATTTCTTAAGTATAATTAGGACATTGAGAGTAGGATTATGAACTTGCATGCTAAAAGTTTGTGATGTGAGTTACAATTATTGGGGAACTTCATGCATGATAGGGTAAATAAAGAATAGGATAGGTATTGCATGTTAGCAATTTGAAAGTTGAAGTTAGTTGTTTAATTGCATGAAAACAAGTGTGTGAGACCTTAGGATGTTAAATCTTGTTGGATTATACTTCCATGGTTCATGTTATTAGGTGTTTGGTGTTTTTGGTTGGTGATTAGAATTGTCCAATTTTATATTTGAGTTCATAAACACATTTTTGGATTGAGTTCAAAACTGCCAATAAAAAACAATGGATAATAGAATGTTTTGAGGCTCATTTATATAGAGCTAGTTAAATTTCTTACGAAGGTTGTGTTAAAAATTAGAAAGATTATGTGCGCATATGGAGTTTTGGTGTCTGTACTAAAACGTACATAACCCTCAAATGACTATGAAAATGGTTTTGAAATTTGAACACAGCATAATAGACATGTGTCGGTTTGAGTTGAAACGTGTTTCACTAATTTTAAAGCTCTTACAAGGTCTGAGTGTAATTTCTAAGTGCAGTCAAAATATGTGAAAGGCCTGATCATGTGGTGGAATTTTGTTTCCTATATACTCAAGCTGGAAAGTGCATTTTTAGCATATACTGAAATATTATACTCTATGAGTAATTATTTTTGGAGATGAAAATAGACTTTCTGAGGTTTTTGCAACTGGTAAGATATGCCCCTAAAGCCCTCGGTAAGAATGTAGTAGGCCTTGTCTAAATCTATATAGTGCAGTGAAGGTTGTAAGATAGGATGAGATTTTAACAAAATGTTTGCGTATTTATATTTAGTCTTTTTGGGTTTGGACTTTGGTGAGGGTTATGATTATACTTTCTCTTAATTATATGTGGAATTAATATAGGCAATGTAATCCCTAAACTAAAGGTACCCAAGCCCCAAGTGCTAGCCGTGGAAAGCCAAAAGTTCTGGACTAATTGACGAGGCTTAAGAGATTGTCCTTGGTGCACAGTAGGTGTTCTTGATTTGATTTAAGATTCTTTTACTATGTTATTTTTATCTAGGTTTAACTTAAAAATGAAGCATGATTGATTTCTAAAGAAAATGTTTGAGCTATTTAAGTACTTTATGAATAGATATCTTGTGGAGATGATGTTCGGTGACTAAGCATGCTATGAATTATGTTGCTGAACGTGTTGATTTAGAAATGCATATGAAAGCATGCATATATGATTTCATTGTTGGATATGGTGATTTCATAGGACAATAGTATTGTGTTGTCTGTGACCATTCGTCTTCTGAAATGCCGAAGTAAGGGTCGTCTGATATCGGACTAGGCCCCATCTATCAATTTGTACCCCGTCACAGGATGAAAATCTGAATTATGTATGATCTGTAATGCTTGTCGAGAAGCATCTGAATCTGAATCCGAATATGACTCTTCCGTGTACCCAAGTCTGTCACTAAAGCACATCAGGGGCAAAAGTGTTGTTGAATTGTGTTACTTATGTATGCTATATGTGCATTTCTGATATTTTTGTTATGACTTGATATTTGGAAAATGAGACAGAATAGCTTGACTTAACGTTTATATTTATGTATAGTTTGATGAAATGTGATACTTTTGTTTCGATATGTAAAAGATCTGGGAATCCTATCACATATTTGATGTGAAAATTTGTTTAACCTAATAGGCTTGTTTAACGACTTTTGATATGTATGATAAACGAGTAAGGTTAAAATTCAGAATGTGTTTGTTGAGGGGAAATTGGCCAATTAAGAGTAGCTAGGTAAAAATGAGCATATGTTGAACTATATTATCCGAAATAAATGGAATTCTGATAAGCATGCCTAGATTTTTGAATCTAAACTTATAGGGTAAAATTTATAATTTGTTGATTTACTTGCCCCTTCTTGAACAATTTACTGGTCTATTTTAGTTCTCCCCTTTCACCATTTTTTCCCTATGCAGATTAGGTAATACAACAACTCAGAGATGTCTGTAAGTTGATCTCCTATCTTTCTTTTGGTAAAGTCTTTATAATTAAAAAATTTATTCAAAAATTGCCAATTCTTTTTCTGAAACCTGAATTCGAGTCAGTAAGTAAGGTCACTTATTTGATTAAGGTGACAATCGAATAAGAGGTGTTACAAGTTTAGTATCACAACCTAGGTTTAGTCGATTTTCGGACTAATTGGGTTTTGAATTGTGACTAGAACCATGACATAGTTAGAGTTTAAAATGTGTTTGAACTAAGTGACTTAATGTAATTATATTTTCTGACCTATAATTTAGGAATGGCAGAGAATGACGAGGTTTAGAGTCTTATAGCCGAAGAAGTGCAAAGTCGCACGATAGACTCTCGTACTGAGAAGAATCGCACCGCTTCTGCTGAGATTCCTAAGAAAGAAGAGGAAGTGATGTTGCAGACTTTGACTACCGCTTTTATGTTGCAGACTTTGACTACCGCTTTTCGCCGTACAGCAGGTACAAGCCTCGTTGGCCACAACTCGGTAATTGAGAACCTGCATAATCACTGAGCGGATTAATTTAGCGGTAAACACACTGATGACCCGACAAAAGCTGAGTATTGGCTAGATCAACTTGAGAGAATATTTACTTTCATGCCGTGTACCCCATATGAGAAACTGCAATGTGCAGTTGCATTGTTAAAGGATGAATCTTAAATGTGGTGGACAAGTATGTAACCACTCCCGCATTAGTAGATTGGGAATTCTTTGTGAAAGAATTTGACAAGCGATATGTAGGCGTACAATATATGGATGATCGTCCCCGGGAGTTTCTATAGCTAATTTAGGAAACCATGCCAGTGTTATAGTACAAGACTGGGTTCAGACGGTTGGCTCGGTATGCTCGAGAGATAGTGGCCACTAACTATGACATGTGTGAGAGGTTTGAGCGAGGGTTGTGAACCGGGAGAAATAAACTAGTTTTGGGGTTGAAACCACAGACATGACTAGACTGTTGAGCTTAGCCCAGAATATGGAGTGATTGACTGTAGAAGAGAACAGAGATAGAGATGTTTGTGATTTGGGTAAGAGGTCAACTGAGTCGTCAAACCCAGTAACCGAATTCCCAGGAAAGAGACGTAGAGAGTTTCTAGAGAAGCAACCGCTCAATGCCACCACGACCTCATGTTTGAGGCCCGAGTCAGAGACCGGATTACAGATCAAGACCAGCTGACGCATCTATAGCAAGTGCATTGGGACCTGATAGACAACATGCGTGTGCACACACTGGACGATGCCATCTGGGTGAATGCTGGAGGATTTTAGATGTGGATCTCCAGATCGCTTTCTGAAAAACTGCCCAAGATAGTCAGAGGCACCAGTTGCGACATTAGCAAGTTATGAGCCTATGCCATAGAGATGTCGTTGGGCAAGCCGTGGCTTTGGGGTAGGTAGAGGTAGAAGATAGCACTAGAGTCAGATTCGAGGGTCGAGTGGAAGGCCTCGACCCATACTTATGCTATTTGAGCACGAGAGGAGCATGATGCACCTGATGTGATTGTGGGTACATTTACATTATTTACTATACTTGTTATTGCTTTGATTGATCCGGGCTCTAAGTATTCATACATATTTCTAGATTGATAAAATGACATAGCTTGCCTTTAGAAAAGATTGAGTACACTATAGTTGTGTCCAGCTTTCTAGGAAAATGTGTGATTGTAAATCAAGTCTACTGCTAATGCCCACTCGACGTGCAATGAGTGTCTTTTCTAGTAGATCTAATGGATCTACCATTTCATGAATTCGACTAGATTCTGGGAAAGAATTGGCTATAGAAATACCATGCTATCGTTGATTGCAGCAAAAAATGGTAAGTCTATTGACCATCGATGACCAAGAGATACTGGTGATTGGCGAGAAAATGAATTATCCAATGAAGATGATACCATCTTTGACTGCTCATAAAATGTTGAAAAAGGGATGTGAAGCATACCTAGCATAGATTCCAGAAGCCCAGACTGCTAATCCAAAATTAAATGAAATCTCGTAATATGTGATTTCCCCGATGTATTTTCAGAAGAATTGCAGGGCATGCCACCAGAGAAGGAAATGGAATTAGCAATAGAAGTCATGCCTAGAACCAGCCCTCTTTCAGTGACCCTGTATAGAACGGCTCCACTTGAGCCAAAGGAGTTGAAAAAACAATTACAAGAATTGCTCGACAAAGGTTTTATTTAGCCAAACATTTCCCCTTGGGGAACGACCATCTTATTTGTGAAAAATAATGATAGATCGATGATATTATGCATAGATTATAGGAAATTGGAAAAGGTAACCATTAAAAATAGATATCCGTTGCCGAGAACTGATGATTTATTCGATCAATTGAAGGGCGCGAGTGTATTCTCCAATATTGACCTCCGATCGGGCTATTATTAGCTTAAGGTTAAGGACTCTAATGTACCTAAGACAACATTCTAGACATGATACGAACATTATGAATTTAAAGTGATGCCATTCGGTTTGACAAATGCACCTGCAACATTTATGGATCTGATGAATAGAGTCTTTCAACCGTACCTAGATCAATTAGTCATTGTATTCGTTGATGATATTCTGGTATACTCAAAGTCACAAATTGATCATGAACAACATTTAAAGAAGACCTTGCATGTATTGAGAGAGAAACAAATTTATGCAAAACTTAGTAAATGCGAGTTCTAGTTACCGGAGGAAGGTTTCCTTGGCCACATTATCTTAGCAAAAGGGATTTGTGTAGATCCCAAGAAAATCGAAGCAGTGATGTAATGGAAACCTCCGAGAAATATATCTGAAGTAAGAAGTTTTCTTGGTTTGGCCGGCTATTATGGACGATTCATGAAGGGATTTTCTATCATAGCTAAAACAATTACGCCGCTACTTTAAAAAGGTACCCCATTCAATTGGGATGACATGTGTTAGTCGAACATTGATAGTTTGAAGAAGATACTGACAGAGCCACATATACCTGTTCAACCCAAGTGAGGAGAAGATTATACTGTTTTCAGCGAAGTATCCCACAACGGATTAGGATGTGTATTAATGCAATAAGGCAAGGTAGTTCACACGGCTCAAGACAGTTGAAAATATACGAGAGAAATTACCAAACACATGATTCGGAGTTAGCAACAATTGTTTTCGCCTTGAAAATCTGGAGACACTACTTGTATGGCGAGAGATGTTACATCTACACAGACCATAAAAGCCTCATGTATCTGCTTTCTCAAAGAGAGTTGAATTTGAGAAATGAAGATGGTTGGAACTCATCACGGATTTTGGTTGCATCATTGATTATCATTCGGGAAAGGCAAATATAGTAGCTGATGCACTAAGCAAAAAGACACCCTATTCCTTCAAAGCCACGAATCTCTACTTAGAAGCATTGAATGATGCCGGGTTGTTAGTAGTGTTTAGAGTGAAACCGACGTTGTTGCACCGAGTCAAGGAATTGTAGAAGACTGAAAAGGAACTAAAAGCCAAAACTGATCAAATCGACAACAAAGCAGTATATGGCTTTGCACAAGATTCTGAACGCCATCTATTCTTCAGGAAAAAGATTGTGTGTTCCCGATGATAATGAGTTGAAGCAGGAGATACTCAAGGAGGCGCATAGCAGTTCTTATTTGACACACCCTAGAACCAGCAAAATGTATTGGGATCTAAAAGAGTTCTACTGGTGCCCGAGAATGAAGAAAAACATTATAGAGTACGTATTAAAATGTCTAACATGTCAACAAGCCAAAGCTGAGCAGCAAGTCGCATCCAATTTGCTTCAACCAATTACTATACTGGAATGGAAATGGGATCTAATAATGATGGATGTTGTAATTGGTTTGCCATTGTCACCCCAAAAGACATATTCAGTTTGGGCGATCGTTGATCGGTTAACTAAATCAGCACACTTTCTCCCCGTGCGAACTGATTATTCGTTGGAAAAATTAGCCGAGATGTACATCAATGAAATTGTACGGCTACATGGAGTCCCTACCTCTATAATATCATATCAAGTCCCAAGATTTACTTCTCGATTTTGGAGGAAATTACATGAAGCTTTGGCTCTTAGCTAAACTTCAGCACTGTTTCCATCCACACACTGACGGACAATCAGAACGTGTAATACAAGTTCTTGAATATGTGTTGAAATGTTGTATCATCGACTTCAAATGAAATTTGGAGAAGTATCTGCCGCTGGTTGAGTTCTCTTATAATAACAATTACAAGTCGAGCATTCCAATGGCCCACTATGAAGCATTATATGGGTGACAGTGTTGTACTCCACTATGTTGGAAAAACTTGAGTAAAAACAAAATGATGGGACCAGACTTGATCCAAGAAATAGAGAAAAAAGTTTGACTTATACGTAGTCAACTTAAGGAAACATCTGATAGACATAAATCGTACGCCGATCTGAAGAGAAAAGATATTGATTACAATGTGGGCGATAAGGTACTTCTGAAGGTGTCACCGTGGAAAAGAGTGCTTCGGTCCCGGAAAAAAAGGGGAAGCTAAGTCCGAGGTTTATCAGGCGGCATAAAATACTGGATCGTGTGGGTCCAATGGCTTACCTAAGTGCTTTACCACAAAATTTGGAGAAAATACACAATGTCTTCTACGTATCAATGCTAAGAAGATATCGATATGACCCATCCCACGTCATTGAAGCTGAGTCGATAGAGATAATAATTAATATCAAAAATGTTAATATGCTAATGCCGGTTGTTCGATGATCGACCATTTTAGCTAGCGTATGTGATTCATAGTAATTATTTTGATTAAGTGTGCATGTGTTTCTCTATATTTTGGTAGAGAATTTTTTGAGTTTATAATGCTTATTAGACCTATGAAATTAATGACGGTTGGAACTATTTAATAACAAGTGCATAGCAAAACAATTAGCCAATGTACCTAACTAAATTCCAGCATATTTTTAGTCCCTAAAACCTACTATTTCATGCACTACAACAAAGTGGAAGTCAATGGATGACTGGCTCACATCAAGTCCACTAGTGTATGCCATAACCTAGGTGTCACATAGATAGCCAATATTTGTACACTTGTTAAAATTGCTATTAAGTGGCACCTTGAGTTGGAGACTTGAATAACCAACAAAACCAAAAAACCTTCCCCCAATTTCATAATATTTTTGTGTAGCATATGAGGGGGGAAAATAAAGAGTTTCAAAGCCAACATCTTACCTTCTTTCAACCATTTTTTGAACCACATTGAGGAAAAGATCAACAAAGAGACCTTGTTCATCTATTACCTCTAAATAAAAACCCCACACACCACCTCATTATTACCATTCTAGGCTATGGTACACTGAGTCAAGATGTGAAAAACAATGGTTAAAAAGAGCCAAGAAGGAGGAGTGAGTGAAGAAGCCTAGAGAGATTAAGTGGTAAACTAGAGGTTTATACACTTTTCTCTTGATTTCTTAAGTATAATTAGGACTTTGGGAGTAGGATTATGAACATGCATGCTAAAAAAATGTGATGTGAGTTAGCCATGTTGGGTAAATTCAGGCATGATAGAGTAAAGAAACCATATCATATGTATTGCATGTTAGAAATTTCAATGTTGAAGTTAATTATGTTTAATTGCATAAAAACAAGTCTGTGATTAGAAGTGTCCAATTTCATGTTTGAGCTCATAAACATGTTTTTGGAATGAGGTCAGAACTGCCAATGAAAAACAATGCTACGGTAGAATATTTTGAGGCTCATTTGACCAACCAAAATATCTTATTGTGGTCTGAAGTTATAATTGGAGCTAGTTCAATGTCTTAGGAACGTTGTGTTAAAAAATTAGAAACATTATGTGCACATATGGAGTTTTGGTGATTTTTACAAAAATACTGCCAGTTTCCATTCTAGTTTTTGTAGTGTGTACTAAAAGGTACATAACCCTCAAATGACTATGAAGAAGGTTTTGAAATTTTAACATAGCAAAATGGACATGCGTAGGTTTGATTTGATTCTGATTTCACTAATTGTAATTCTTATATGAGGTCTAAGTGAAGTTAGGATCTATGAAAGATTTAATCATGTATTGGAATTTTGTTTCCTATATACTTGAGTAGGAAAGTGAATTTTGAGTATATGGTATTTTTAAAATATTTTGTTATTTAATTGAATTTTTGGAAAAGAGGATTACCTAGACTTATGTATTTAAAGGTTTTGTTATTGTGTATAATTGGCTAATTGGTTATCTTTGTAAACCTTAGCTTTTCAAATTATGCTTGTTGACATTCTGGAATATGTATACTTGGCCCAAATGTGGAATTATAGTAAAGTAAATGTTTTTAAATTAAAGTTTGAAAAATGTTACATATCTCTTCTAGTTTTGCAGCCTGTTATTCAAATTTTTCAAGGGTCTAAAATACTTATCTTTCATTATAACTAATTTTGAAAATGATTTCAATGTATCTATATGTATTATGTAAATTTCTTAGAATTTATAAGTTTAATTGCTATTTTTTAATTGCCAGGAAATGTCCATGTTCTAATAGGCTGTAGCAATTTGTTCATAATTTCCAAACTACTAAGATGTTTTGAGTAATTATTTTTGGAGATAAAAATAGACGCTCTGAGGTTTTTATAACTGGTAAGATATTCCCCGAAAGCCATCGATATGAATCCAGTACGCCTTGTGTTAGTCAGTATAGTGTAGTGAATGTTGTAAGATAGGATAAGACTTTAACAATATGTTTGCATATTCATATTTAGGTTTGTTAGGACTTTGAAAAGAGTTTTTATTATAATTTTTCTTAATTATATGTGGAATTGATATATGCAATGTAATTCATAAACTAAAGGTACCGAAGCCCCGAGTGTTAGGCATGAATGAAAAAGTTCAGGACTAATTGACGAAGCTTAAGTGATTGTCCTTGGTGCATTGTATGGTGTTCGTGATTTGATTTATGATTATCTTGCTATGTTGTTTTTATCTAGTTTTAACTTAGATATAAAGCGTGATTGATTTCTAAAGAAAATGTTTGAGCTATTGAAGCCCTTTATGAATAGATATCTTGTGGATGTTATGTTTAGTGACTAAGCATATTATGAATTATGTTATTGGACGTGTTGATTTAGAAATGCATATGAAAGCATGTGTATATTATTTCTTTGTTGGATATGGTTATTTCATAACATGATTTGCTATGCTGAATATTGTGAATTTATTGAACGTTTGTGATATAAATTTATATCCATAGCCCCGTGCTTAAAGCGTAGTTAGTGGGTATAGTTGGCTTGCCATAGGACAATAATATTGCGTCATCTGTGACCACTTGTCTTCCGAAATACGAAAGCGAGAGTCGTCTGATATCTGAACTCGACCTCATCTGTATATTTTTACCCCTTTATGGAATAAAATTCTGAATTATGTTTGATTTGTAACTCTTGTCGGGAAGCATCTGTATCTGAATCCGGATATGAATCTGATCTGGTCCGTGTACCTAAATTTGTTGATAAAGCACATGAGAGACAAAACTATTTTGAATTATTTTACATAAGTATGCTATATGTGTATTTCTGATATTTCTGTTATGACTTGATATTTTGCATATGAATCATAATAGCTTGACTTAGCGTTTATATTTATGTATAGTTTGATGAAATGTTATACTTTTGTTTCGATATGTAAAAGTGCTGTTAATCCTATCAGGTATTTGATGTGTAAAGATGTTTAACTTTGAAGGCTTATTTAACGACTTTTAATATATATGATAGACGTGTAAGGTTAAATAGCAGCATGTGTTTGTTGAGGGGAAATTGGCCAAGTAAGCTTGGCTAGGTCAAAATGAGCATGTGTTGAACTATATTATCCAAAATAAATGGAATTTTGATAAGCATGTCTAGATTTTTGAATCATGATTTATAGGGTGAAATTTACTTGCCTCTTCTTGAACACTTTACTGAGCTATTGTAGCTCACCCTATTCACCTTTTTTTTCCCTATGTAGAGTAGGTAATCTTGGTCGGTCAGTAATATCGTAGCTCAAGGACGTCTGTAACTTGGCCTCCTATCTTTGTTTTGGTAAAAGATATGAGTTGTCAGTATGGCATGCTAGGATCCCAAGTAAGTTTGATGCATAGTAAGTTTTGATCCCAAGTTTTGATTTGCTCAAGTCTTTATGTTTTAAAAAAATTCTTCAAATATTGCCAAATCTTTTTCTGAAATTTGAATTTGAGTCAGTAAGTATAGTCACTTATTTGATTAAGGTGATAGATAAAATACCCCAAGTTCTAGTAATAGTATGCGAAGTGTTCGACATTTGGGAAATAGATTTCATGGGACCTGATTCGGATGATCTGGATTAGTTCCTATGGTTGAAGGTGTGCTTTGGAAGGTTAGCAATGCCGCTACACATTTATGTTGTGGGAAACTACCTACTTAAGTGCGTAAAATTACCAATCAACTTAACACAAATAAGTTAACTAAACACATTTAGGAAATTAAACATACTTAAGAGACTGATTTCTGAAAGTAATTATGTCTGAAAAGTATGTGCTCAGGTGATTTGTGGTACATGCAGGGACGTAATACTAACTAAAGCTTAAACAAATATCCTACAACTAACACTATTTTTTTGTTATGCATTGCAGGGTGTGTAGTCCCCCGTGGACACTTAGCACTAAACTCTCACAGAGCTCGTTGGTACTATGCTATTGGGGTTTTATTAAAATTCCATTGAAGGAATCACCTACATGAGATCTATCCAAGAATAATATGGGAAAACATTGCAAAATAATCTCATTCTAATTCCTACAATACTAGAACACATAAAAGAACATAGGAAAATCGAATTAAATCCTATGATCATGCTTTCTAAATGATTATGTATACTTACTTTTATGTAGTCTCCAAAGACTGACGTTGGCTTGCTCCTTCTCCACGAGACGAATTCCAAACTTGAGTCTTCTAGTTTGTTCCCAACTCCTAGGTGTATCTTTTGTGTGGACAAAGCTTGAGACACCTAATAGAACTA